>ML795260.1:198236-225258 GCA_009831015.1 Picea engelmannii
TGATTCATCAGCAACATAATGACGTAAAATAGATACATGAAATACATTATGAGTTTTATGCAAGTGGGGTGGCAGTATGAGATGATAGGCAACGGGTCCAATTTTCTCTTGGATCCTGAATGGTCCTATAAACTGAGGTGACAAATTTGTCCCCTTCCTGAACCGTATGGTACTCTTATTAGGCCTGATATGAATGAAAACCTGGTCTCCCACTTCATAACTTCAGTCGGTCCTGTGTGCATCTGCATATCTTTTCTTCCTATCTTGTGCCTCCTTTAGTCTCTACCTAATCTGAATCACCTGTTCCTCCATTTCTTGAATCAATTATGGCCCAACTGTTACTCGGTCTTCTAGTCTATCCCAACTCAATGGAATTCTGCATGACCTCTCGTATAAAGCTTCGTAGGGTGGCATTCCAATGTAACTATGATAACTGTTATTGTAGGAAAACTCTACCAAAGGTAGGTACTTCTCCCATTGGGTCTGATTATCCATTACATACATCCTAAGCATGTCTTCCATGACTTGATTTACTCTCTTAGTCTGCTCATTAGTTTCAGGATGATAAGTTGTGCTTAAGTTCAACTGAGTCCCCAACGCTGACTGTAAACTTTTCCAAAACCTATAAGTGAATCTAGATTCCCTATCTGAGATGATCTTCTTAGGTATCCCATGCAAACGGATAACCTCGCTTACAAACACACATGCCACATCAGTGACATCGTAAGTGTCTCTAATCAGAATAAAATGAGCACTCTTGGTTAACTTATCCACTATCACAAGAATGGCATTGTGTCTATGAGATGTGAGCGGCAACCCCACAACAAAATCCATAGATATGACTTCCCATTTGGACATAGGAACATCATGTGGTTGTAGGAGGCCTACTGGGTGATGGTGGTCAGCTTTCACTTGTTGACACTCCAGGCATTTGGCGACGAAATGGACTACATCGTGCTTCATGCCTACCCAAAAGAATAGCTTCTTCATATCTGCGTACATCTTCTTCACTCCCGGATGCACACAATAAAGTGATCTATGGGCTTCCTTCAGTATGATGCTTCGAATATCCCCATTCTTAGGGATGTACATCCTTCCTCGATATCTTGACAATTTGTCTGTTTCTAGATTATATCCTTCATACTTTGGGTCTAACTGCCTCCCGCTTTGGAGGTTTGAAGTAACCTTTAAATACCAATTGTCTCCTTGGAGTTGTTCCAACACACGTTCCCTCAGATTTGCCTTTAAGGTTACCAAGGAGAAGATACATGGTCTCCTACTCAAGGCATCTGCGACCACATTTTCTTTTCCTTTTATGTATGAAATACCAAAATCGTACTCACTCATAAACTCACTCCATCGTCTTTGCCTGGCATTCAGATCTCTTTGAGTGAAGAGATGTTTTAAACTTTGATGGTCCATTTTGAGCTCAAAGTTTCGCCCAACAAGATAGTTCCTCCAAAGTTTCAGAGATAGCATTATAGCTGCCAACTCTAAATCATGAGTCGTGTATAACTCTTCATGTTTCTTCAACTTCCTTGATGCATAAGCTATCGCTCCTCTATCCTACATTAGCACGGCCCCCAATCCTTGCTTTGAGGCATCCGTGCAGATCGTGAAGTCCTTTTCCATATCCGACACTCATAGAATTGGCACACTAGTTAGTAACCTCTTAATATTAATGAATGCACTATCACATTCTTTTGTCCATTTATACCTGGCCCCCTTGCATTGCAAAGTGGTGATGGGTTTCTCTATTTTTGAGAATCCTTCCACAAATCTCCAGTAATAACCCGCTAGTCCCATGAAGCTTCTCACCTCGTGGGCATTTTTTGGCACTGGCCACTCCATAATGGCCTTTACCTTTTTTGGGTCCACAGAGATTCCTTCGCCGGAAATGATATGACCTAAATAGTGGATTTCTTTCTGAAAGAAGGAAGAATTCGACAACTTCCCATACAATTTGTTCTCTCTAAGGCAGGACAACGCTATTCGCAAGTGTTCCTCATGTTCTCTTTCATTCTTGGAATAGATGAGGATGTCATCTAAAAAGAATTGTACAAAACGGTCTAAGTACTTCCGGAATATGTCGTTCATGAGGCTCATGAATACTGCTGGCACATTGGTCAATCCGAAAGGTACTACAACAAACTCGTAATGTCCAAACCGAGTTCGAAAGGCAGTTTTTGGGATATAACCATCCTTAATCCTTAACTGATGATACCCTGATGGAAAATCGATCTTTGAGAATACTGCTGCTCCTTTCATCTGATCGAAGAGGTCATCTATTTGCGGCATCGGGTACCTATTTTTCACTGTAGCATGGTTCAAGTCCCTGTATTCTATACACAGTCGTAAGGATCCATCCTTCTTCTTTACAAAAATTACCGGTGCGCCCCAAGGTGAGACACTGGGCCTTATTAGCCCTAAGTCCAGTAACTCTTTCAACTACATTTGCAATTCACAAAGTTCCAGCGCTGTCATCCGATACAGATTCTTGGAGATTGGCTCTGCACCAGGTTTTATCTCAATAGTAAAATCAAGCTCCCTCTCAGGAGGTAACCCTGGTAACTCGTTCGGAAAAACGTCCTGAAATTCTGACAATACCGGGTACTGATCCAATGAGGATCCCTTCCTTTCATTCACTACTTCCACTACATAAAGTCGACACCCTTGTCTCAAGCATCGCTTAACCTTCATAGTTGATATAAAGTGTAACGACACTTTTCTCTATACACCCTGGATCTCTATTTGTCTTCCTTCATCAAGGACACAAAGCACCCTCTTTGTGAAACAATCTACCAAAGCTCGATGAGTTGCTAACCAATCCATTCCAATGATTAGGTCATACGCCCCAAGAGCAGTGACGTATACCTTTAACTTGGTAGTACACACTCCCAGGTATACTATACAATTATCGACACTAGGTCCTACTACTTGTTTTTCCCCCTAAGACATCTTGACTTGTTTAAAGTCATCATGCTCGTAGGCTTCCAACCCACTCTTTTCTAATGCAGATGGTGAAATGAAACTATCTGTCACACCAGAATCAAACAAAATCTTAACATTGATATGATTTAGCATACCTGATGACTCCACCACCATGGATTGATGTTCGGCCTGACGGCTATTAACTACTGCGTAAATATGGTGTCTGCTACTTGCTTTCCTCATCAGTGCCTTTCCTTCTCTATGCATGAACCTTGATTGCAACTCTGGGCAGTCGCATTGGTAATGGGGTCCCCCGCACCCCCAATAGGTAGCACGAGATTGAACCTATGCATTGTTATGTGTATGTCTCTGAAATGAGTTCCTTCCCCTGGAACCCCCACCCCTGCTAGCTGTTCCCTGCGATGGTCATGGACCTGTCTGCACCGTTGGCGATGAACGAGATGCGACACTCACTTCCATTGAAATCCCTGCAGCTACTGTCCTTGGCGCGACTCTGTTACCATATGGCGGTGGCCTTGAGCCCCCTCCCCTAGGAAACGCCCTCGGGGCCTTTCCTACGAACCCCAGGCGATGCGGAAATGTCGGTCTTGTACCCCCGGTCAAGTTCATGTTTTCTTCCGCGTAATGCGCATTTTCCACCACCTCTGCCACTGAAGACAATTTCCATATCCGCACCATATCTCTTATCCTAGGGTTCAATCCATAGACGAAGCGCTCTGCCTGTCATTGGTTGTTATCCATATACGACACATATTTGACCAGTTCCATAAACCTAATATCATATTCTTCTACAATTCTGTTTCCCTGTACTAAGGCATGAAATGCCCCTACCTATTGTTCCTCGTAGTAGGCTGGTAGATATTTCCTTCGGAACCTCTCCTCGAAAAGTTCCCAAGATACTGTGTTTGGGGTAAGGTGCAGTTGTCTTTCCAGGTTACCCCACCAGTTCAAGGCGTTGTCTCTTAACTGAAAAATTGTGATCTTCTCCTTTGAGTTGGATGCATAGTCCCTTAAGGCAAAACACCTGGTCATGCCTTCCAACCAGGCTTCCGCGCGTTCACTGGCGCGACCCCCGAAAAACTCCAGAAGTTTGATCTTCTGCAATTATCGCGTGATGTCTTCAGGTGGAGGTCCTCCCCCTGAATCCCTTGACGCTTCTGGATTACCCATTCCAGATGGTGGGGGTTCCACTTCAGTCCCTGCTGGTTGTCACCCCTTTAAAGTCTCGTTGATGGATTCCAACGAACGCAGTATGAGGGCTAGTTCGGGTGATGGTGGTGGTGGTGTTGGCGGTGTTGGCGGTGCTTGCGACGACGCTCCCCTGCCTTGATTCCCATGAGTCCTGACCATCCTGTATGCTTTGACCTACATCAACCAAAGTTGTCAGGGTGAGTTCTAGGATGTTTCAAATTGGTGCTACTCAAACTAGAAATAGGGTTAGGTGTAAGTTTTCTTTACTTGTCTATAAACAAACATTACTCCATTAGGGGATTGGCTAGGTTAGGGTTAGGATTAAGTGTCTAATCTTGGTTTCTTCTCCCCTATGAAAATAACTATTGGTTCCCTTACCCTGTAGCTACGTTAGCCTTGCGCCTCACTCGCCACTTCCTAGGCTTACTCTCCTAGTGCATATGCTGCCTCCTTCCCTCTTGTCCTAGTCTAAGCCATTTTAAGTTTTTGCATACAACTTGATTAAAGTGACTTCCGACCTTATGTTTATTAATTTACGCCAACATACGTATACCTATTGACAATGTCACAATTAATGATCTTTTAATCTTAATTAACCTTAAACCCTGATCTGATGGCTATGCATTGAAGAGGCTGGCATATTATTAGTCGTCCTCCAAAATCAATGGGTTACTTTATCGTTCATAACTTTCTTGCATTTATCACAACATCCGTTAACATGTTTACTTTTAAAATTTACCTAATCACATAAAAAAAAATTGTTGAAAGGTTATATAATTACCACGTTTAATGTTTAAATAAGATAAAACCGCGGCATCTAAATAATTATCCCTGTCTTCCAGCTGTGCTTCGACATTCACCAGCGCTATGTACCTTTCGGCAATACTGTTCTTCTTAAGGCTCTTTGCTTGGTGGGTGGTCTTGGGTATGATAGTTAAAGTATTTATAGGTGAAATTATTTGTAAAAGTCACATCGTGTGGTGCGTTGGCAGGGCAGGCTTTGTAAAGACTTGACCGGTGGGGAGGTCTGGGGTTCAATCCTCACAGACTCCATAATTTATTTATTTTATTTATTTAATTAATTTTAACTTAATTTAATTTAATTAATTTAACTAAATTTTTATTTAATTAATTTAACTTAATTTAATTTAAAATTTAAATAAAATAATTTTGTTTTTGAAACCCTCCCCTTTTTTTTAAAATAATTATTATTAAAATAAGTAAAAAAAAAATAAAAACAATTAATTTATTATAATTAAATTAATAATAAGAAAAATAAACAACAAAACAACCACAAAAAAAATAAAATAATAAAAAAAAATACTCGTGAATCGACATCGTGGGTCCTCTCATGAGGCCCATGTGCCTCCTCCTCCAGGTGCTCATCTCCTTCTAGACTTCTCTTCGTGGCCTCATATGCGCTGGTGTCATGGCGGTGGCTTGTCATTCGATTGTTGGGCTTTTTATGAACTGAGCGGGATTCTTCAGACGTACAAGTACTTCATTCGGCTTTCTGCATTTTTACAAGTAGAGTACCAATCCAATATGATCGAGGTGAAAGATCTTGCTTTTAACCTCTGATGTGGGAGGAGGGCGACTCTCTTTGTAGAGGGGGCCGAGGTCGCTGGTTGCAGGGGTTCTAAGAACGAGTTTGTTCAGGTGAATTTGGGGGAAATTTAATGGCAGTGATGGAGAACAATAAGGACGCGAAGAATTCAATGGATATGAGTAAGTATGTTTGTTATACGTCTGAGCAGGTCGAAGCTCTGGAACGCGTTTACAACAAGTGTCCGAAGCTGAGCTCGCTTCGGCGGCAACAACTTATTAGAGAGTGCCCTATACTTTCCAATATCGATCCCAAGCAAATCAAAGTTTGGTTTCAGAATCGAAGGTGCCGAGAGAAGTAGAGGAAGGATGCCTCAAGGCTTCAAACCGTTAATAGGAAGCTGACGGCCATTAACAAGTTTCTCATGGAGGAGAACGATCGCCTTCATAAGAAATTTTCATAGTTGGTGTATGAGAACAGTTACATGAGACAACAGCTGCAGAATGCATCTGTGGACGCCACAGACACAAGCTATGAGTCTGTGGTGACTAGCGGTCAGCACCAACATAATCCAACACCTCAGCATCCCCCAAGAGATGCTAGCCCCGTTGGACTCCTGTCTATAGCAGAGGAGACCTTGGCAAAGTTCCTTTCAAAGGCTAAAGGAGTTGTTGTCGATTGGGTCCAGATGCCTGGGATGAAGCCTAGTCTTGATTCGATTGGTATTGTGGCTATTTAAAATACTTGTAATGGAGTAGTTGTACGTGCCTGCGGTCTTGTAGGATTAGATCCTACGAAGGGTGTGAAGCATGTTCTAATAACAGGAGGGTCCAATGGTATTGGCCTTGCTATCATCAAAGAGGCTCTATCTCTGGGAGCTCTCGTTATTCTGATAACCAGAAGCTCTGTGAAAATGGAGAAGGAAATAGACAAGCTAGTCGATAATAAAACTATTGCCGATAGATTCGAGCTTTGGTAGCCTTGTGAGGTTCAGGAGTGAGAAGTCCGAGAAATTTAAGAGTTCGATATAGTCACACCCAAAGAGGATCCCTCTCAGAAGTCAATAGAGGCGGCGACAGTGTCAGCCAACACCGCGGAAGCTCCCATTATTTTAGTAAACAGTCCCGGGAAAGAAGCAAGGCCCGACCAAGCAAGCACCGCTGAAGAAGCCTTTCAGGAGCCTCTAGAGCAGTAAGCATATTAAATGAAAGAAGGAATAATATGGGGGAGGCGAGTCTGAGAAAGAGAGGATAATCTCTGAGGGAAAAAGAGGAAGGTTGGAGACTCCCACAGAGCCTGGAGAACATGACGAGCTGATGACGGAACCTAAGCTTCCAGAGTAAAAAATAAAAGCAGTAATTCAAGAAGTGAATCCGATAAATACCTCGAAGATGGCTATGACTGTGACCCATGCCCTCAGGCATAATCTCCATGAGGTCACTGGATGTCTGAACTGCACGTATGGGTTGTCGAATTATTATCATAAGAGTCTTCCTCGTATTTGATGTCAAGAGAGTTCGAATCTAGAGGGTTTGAGCATTCGTTATTACAATTTCGAGTAACTGGTCGACGTTTACATATATAAAACTTATCCGCCATGGGTAACCTCAGCAAGCGGCGAGACATGGACGTAATGAAGCTAATGATGTGTGACTATAAAGTGGAGACGGTAAAAGATGGCCTAAACGAATTCTATGTCGAGTTTAAAGGACCTCGAGATAGTACGTGGCATTTTAATTTTTTTTTCTAAGTTTGTTATTGTTATTAAATTTTCGGTATAATCTGTCTATTTTTGCACTTATGTTTTTCAAGATTTCTTCTAAATCTTTGGTTTTTCCTGTTATTCTTTTAAATATTCGTATAATCTTTCTATTCTTTCACTAATCCATCTAAATTTGTTTTCATTTGTTATTACTGCTCAATTTTCAGTATCATTGACACAAGCTTTTTGGTTTATTTGCAATTTTAGTTCTTCAGTAGTTGATGACTTTCAGGGCCTTTGTTAAATCTCTCAGTTATTTCTTTGACTAGACTAGAAACATAATTTTGAATTATTTATTTGTGCTTCTCAATATACTTTTGTACATTTTGAATCTGTGTAATATTTTTCTTAAAATCATTTTAGTGAAAGTTCAAGTAATTATTTTAGTAGTAATATCGTCTATTTGCCTCGTTGTAGATAAATTTAGAGTAGAATGAGCAAATTTGTCGATGGGGTTTCTTCCACGCATCAAATTCTCACTCTATTTAGCTAGGGAAATGTAAGTTCTATGTTTCTAAGTATGTTTGATGGTGAAGTAGAGGAATAAGAAATAAATAAATGTAAAATGAAAAACCAAATTTCCTTCATATTCCTGGAATAATTCAATCCAATTCCAGCCAAACCCAAATAAGTTACCAATTGTTTTACTTCGGTAAATTTGTTTTTACATTTTTCCATTCTTGTTTCATTTATATATATATTTATATTTGTTTTAAAATTTCTTTGTTTTGTTTGCAGGTTAAGCAGAGGGGAATGAGAGCTAGAGCTTGGAGCTAGGAACTTGGCCCATAGGCCCAGATTCATATTTAACCTAATGCGTTTATTTAGGGTTTTACCACAACTAAGTAGGAGTGTTTATTTAAATTTATGATTGGGTAGGTAGGCCCTTGATTCTAGATTTTGAACTAGGGCTCTAATACCATATGTAAGAGCCGTATTAAATAAACAACCATTTTAATTTACAACATAATCATAAAATTCAAGAAATTTCTATAATTTAGCACATTCGCCTACAAATTTTCAATAATAATAAATTTTTATCATAGATTAAAACAATGCATCATTTGAAATACCTGAACCTGATGCTAATAGTCGTTCGTTGTCCAAACGCCTTCTCGACCACTGCTGCACCATAAAACACTACCCAAAAATGTTCCTCCCTGACAACTAGGTAGCTCCCTAGCTCCAGGATATCAATGGATATCCTGGCCCCCGCGCCCAAAACACCCAGCAACTCCGGTGCACTGTATCAATCCTACTCCATAACTTCTCTTCTCTCTGCCAATCCAGAGCTCCCCAAAATTCATCCCCCAACCTCGGTAGCATGCCTCCCGTCAAACTCCTTCCCTTCCTTATCCCTCCTTCACCGACTTCCCCTCATTTACTCCCTAACTAACCCATTTATTACCTCTTATCCCTTCCCATTAATGCCCCTTATCCCCTTTCTTTAATATCTTATACTCCCGCAATTAATAACTAATCCCCTTGTTGTGTATGTGACCTTTCAATTTAATTAAATAACTTATTAAATTATTTAAATTTAATACTCATGTTTTTAAATGTAATAGGTAGTCTAATTAATCAATTAATTAGTTAAATTGCAACCATTAGTTAATCAATAATTATTTATTTAGTTTTATTATACCTATTTTGTTTAATTAACACCATATTAAGACGATTAATCCCCTAATTAATTTTTACTTAATAATCCTTCACATTTGTTCAACTAGGATTGTAACATATTGTTTCACTTAAAATTTTTGAAATGTTTGACTAAATTTGAAAGGAAATGAAACTAGAATCATATTTGTGTTTTTGGGAGAAATGTAATAAGAATCACATTTTATTGTTTCATATTTATTTTCAATTTTGTTTTGACGATCGAGAAAACTGAAGCATATGCATTGCTAGTATTGTTATTATTTTGGTACCGTATTTTTCCGTTATCATAGTCATCTAGTCTTTCTTTTATTTAATTAATTGTGCCATTTTATTTTATTTATTTAATTGTGCCATTTGTCTTTCCATGTAATTTGAATTTTGAATTATTTATATTTATTTTTTTACATACTTATTTTTTTCTATTACTTCGAAGCTCTTTCTTTCTCTTTGCCACATTGAATTTGCTTATATTTTTTCTCAATTTTTTTTAATATTTTTATTCTTATTATTCTATATATATTTTTATTTTACTTTTCAATTATTTTTTTATATTTCATTGTATTTTCACTTTAACATCAATAAGAAATCATAAAAAAAAATTAACATCAATAAGAAATTATAAAAAAAAAATAAACATTAATGTAACTCTAGTTTATGTATATGTAGTTATAACTATGTTAATCTATGAGTTATTATTTTAGGTCTTTAAATATGATTTTTGTATTAACTATTTTGAAAAATCATATTGCATTTTAGATTGTTTGGAATTCCTTGAATCTACACTCAGTGGTTTCAACTTTTCTTGAGTGGTTTAATAGGGTGGGACTCATGGAGTTTAGACGTTAGACACATGCTTGTTAAAATTTTGTTAAATGATATTTTTTTAATATCATAAATTGGATTATCATAATAGTTAATTTTAATATTTATATTAATTACTAAGTTATTTTTGAATGTTGTAAAATAACAATTTTGTTTGAACTTAAGTAAATTGTTTAGATAACATTAATATATTAAAGAAATAACATGTCAAAATTAACATAGGAGATGTGAAATTATAAAATGACCAGCAACATAAAATATATGAATTTTTTTTAATCTAACATATTGTGTATATAAACATCAAAATTAAGTTGGGTATGAAACTTGGATTTATAAAGTGATTGACATAATACAAAATATTAAAATAATATAATACTTAATAAAAATTAATATTTATACATAATGTCTAGAAATGTCTAAATACCATTAATTACATAATCTTACTTAAAAATTGTCTACATAGTTTTTTTTTAACATTTAAAAAAATATCATATTTGTATTTTTTAGTTTAAACTATATTCACTTTATATATTCATATATATAATTTAGTTAAAATTTTATTAAACTATTTTATAAATAGTGTTTTTCATTTTTCTATACCTTTTGGTTATCTCATTAATTCACATATGTTATTTAATTCAAATTAAATTGAACCATTATGTTATTTATGTGTTTCCTTTTTTTGTGTTTTTACCTATTAATCATTTATTTACATAATATTTGAGCTCACTTTTTTATATTTTTCATATAATTAGTTTCATTATGAGTTGGATATTAAACCTCTTATCTTATATGTATTTATATAAACATAAATAATTCAAAATATGTAGAAAACTATCCAACAATATGATTTTCATACAAATAGAGAAACCTTTTAAAATGGTAATGGAATAGGTTGATTGCTTATTGTTTATTTTAAAATTTTCATCTCGAGAATCCATACATAAAAGTGATGAAAATATTTAGATATCTATTTTGATGTGTTTAATTAGTTCTCTTGATGTTCAATTATTATTCTTTTCATTTTTTCCTAATACTTTTATACAATCCTCTATGAACAAAATAATTCTATATAATTTTTTGTTTAAATATAATTTTCAAACCTATAATTCATAAGAAAGATACAATCTCATGAACAAAATAATTCTATATAATTTTTGTTTAAATATAATTCTCAAACATATAATTCATAAAAGAGGTTACAAATAGGTAACCATTACATTACAAATTTAGCTGTAAATACAAATATATTTAATAACTAATGAACTTAAACAACAAAAATCATTCAAAAATAGCATTTTCCCTTAATCCATCCAATATTTAATATTATTAACATAATGCTCTAAATGATAAGTGGACCAACAACCAAGTGTTCATTAACCTGCAATAAAATAATCATAATAAAGTCACCTTGTCAAAGTTGCGCATAAATTCATAATTGTAGAAGACAATATGTCTCATCATACTTCTTGTTCCATGGCCACCTTATGTAAGTATTAATTAACATGCAATAAAATAATCATAACAAAGTCACTTTGTCAAAGTCGTGCATAAATTCATAATTGTAGAAGATAATATGTCTCATCATACTTCTTGTTCCATGGAAATATCGTTTGGTCCTCTATGAGTGATTGGTTATGATAATAATACATTTGGTACCTCCAAAAAAATAGTTTAATTGTGTAGCATACCCAACCCCTAGCTGGGACTACAGAGTGTTTTAACCCAAAGTCCCCGTGTGTCCTCTATTTGCATATCCAACAATGAATAATAGTAAGGTAAATTTAAACTATATACCCCTTTATAATTGGATATATGAAAATCAAAGTATGGTATAAATAATCTTTAGACATGGAGGGAAATATCTACGTTTATTAACTTACATTCACATTTCAAGAATTGAAATACTTACAATGTGGGTTTTTCTAATCTAGACATTTTAATTTTTTTTAGGCTATAAATGGTTGTCGAATTCTAGAAAGAGAACAGAGAACTATGGTGGACACATTCAAATCACTTGGATTTGAGGTTTTAGTTTTATGGGTTAAAGAATAATCAATATGTATGGGTTCAATTTCATGGTTAGAGGTTTTGACATACTTTTGTTAAAATACTTAAGAAAGTACATAGTTATAACTTCGACTAGTGGAGATGGACCTAGAGGTGAAGGGTACATAAGGGAAAGTGATTTTGGTGAATGTGACTACATAGTAGAAGCATCAGGGAGATTTACTATTCTTTACAAGTGAAATAATGTTACTTGCAAGGAAATTGATTAAATAATGCATTAGTTCATTTGAAAGAGTTATATTTGTTCTAATCATGATTAGAGGTATTTGGCCTCTAAGCATGAGCACTAAACACATCTACATGAGCACAAACAAAGTATATAGTAGTATGTTATTTACATTTAATTACTTTTAACTCTATCGAAAACCACCTCATTGCATCCAAAAATATTTACGTTAGTAGCTTCTCTCAATCTCTCTTCTACATTCTAGTCTTCCATTTTTTTCTATGAAAACCAAAGAAGGAAAGGTTCCTAAGAACATGATCCTTGTTACATTATTGATAATTGGTGTGAATATTTCCATGACATTTAAGCTCAAGTAACATCTTTATATGTATATGAATTATGTGGGTTAATATGTTTGTGGTTTTTATTTATGTATTTTTCCCAAAGAGGGTCTAAGTCAATGAATTGTGAGTACTTCGTATCATCATCTTTTGGGTGAAATTTTGATATGCTCCAATATGAAAAATTTGTATTACTTTAGGAAATTTCTATATAAGATTCCCTATTTTGTGGTTCCCCCATCCCACTAAACTTTTTTCATATTTGATTATAACATTAGCTATAATTGTTTTGAATCTATTTGAACAAAACCCATTTCCTAAATTTGGTAGTCTTCAACATTCTAGTGGGTGAAGGATTTTCCCTGCAAGCATTAATGTTAGATGGGTTTTTTTATTTGTGTTGTTGCATAAATTGACCGATGCATCTCACATAAGAAAAATTATGTAGAAAAGTTTTGTTTGATGTATTTTAGGTAAAGAAATAATGCAAATCCAACTTTTATTATCATATTAAGGTAGAGACTAGAATATATTGATAAATATATTGAAGAGAAAGTAAAGTGGATCCTTTAACAATGATTTTGTTTCAACTTATCCTCTTATGGTTGCCTTAAAAATATTATGAGTGTCTCTTATTAATAATATTTGATAGAAGGTAACATAGCACTGGTAAGTTCCAAAAGGGAATTTAAATTTTGCATTTATGGGTGGAATATTTATTGATGTTTATGTGGATGTTCCTACGAGACAAATTTCCAAATTATGAATCTTCTCTTAGTACATCCTACCAATTATGAGGATGCACCTATTAAGGAAATCACAAGAATACAAGAGGTCAGTGGGTAGAATAATTCTGAGTCCAATAAGATTCATACATATATAATAGAATGAGGTCAGTGGGTAGAATAATTCTGAGTCCAATAAGATTCGTACATATATAATAGAATGGATTAGGATGGGAACAATTGTTACCACCAATGTATTAATATGAATACAAGGAGAGTGTTTATATTTGTGTGTGATTTAGAGACAATTATTCAGAGTAGATGTTGAACCTGGACATCTTATTTGACCCAAAGACAAAGGAAAACTAATTGAAAGATCTAGGCACAGGAATGTATGTGTGCTCTTGCTTTGGAACACACATGTTCTTATACTTAGGAGCATGTATGTGTTCCTAAGAACGTGCATGCTCAACACAGAAAGGTGCACACATTCCTAAGAATGTGCATGCTTAACATAGGGATGCATACATGTTCCTAAAAAATCTTAGTTGACAAGTGTTTGTGGCGGTTTAGTGAGCACCAACGCTCTAGGATTAGGAATGTGTGTAGAAAAAGCACGTGTTTGTGTGTGTGTTTGTGAGAATGATTTTTTGTGTGTGCATACATTCCTTCACACTCGATTATCACTTTCTTTTACCATCATCTTTATACAAACACCTTAAAATAAAAGAAAATAATTATTTTTTAATATTTTCTATAAAAACTTGAAATTGTAATAATAATTAACAGATTTCAAACCACATCTATTATTACAATTTCAAACCACACCTTTCATAGATGTATATGTAAAAGTGTTTGACTTAACCACTATAAATTTTAATATTTGTATTTTTATTTAAAATAAATATAAATTTTGCTACTAACCTGAAAGCTTTATTTTTATTTTTTAAATATATAAACATAATTTAAAGATGTATATACAAAGATGTAAAAAATTATATATAAATTAATAATATATGAATCTAAAATGATGTCTATACAAAAATGACCATTAACAAAGTGATTGCAAAAAACCCTAGTGGATAAATTTAAAATGTTATTGATTGAAAAAATCAAGGAGTCGAGAATCGCTCCCAGGGAGTTGTCCCTTAATTCTGATTCCATGAAACCCTCATTATAAAATTTCCACTCCTCATACTCCACAAAAGTTCCCTCCACCGCCCGAGTGTCCTCGGGAAGGGTTTTAAGGATTGTATACCCCCAAAACCTATCTGGCCATGTCCATACCTTGTGTCTTTAATCCCCATGAATTATCTCAGGACTAACATCGGGTAAGGAAACTAGAAGACCCTCATTGACCATTTTCTTGGAATATTCCAGAGTCTCCCGTTCCAAACTAGATAAAGAGTAATAAAGGGAAGGGAAATCTATTTTTAACTTACCTATTACAGAGTCTTGTGATTCCCTATCGTCATAAAAATTTGAAAGTATATTGTATTGAAAAAGAGTTGAAAAGTTAAATGTGAGTGCAAAAAGTTTGTTCCCACCACATATTAATAAATAAAAAAATTGATTAAAATGTATTCAGTCTCTATAAAAGAGAGTTGAAAAGTAAACGATGGTGCACAAAGTTTGTGTCGAGCCTAAAACCTAAAACTCCAAATCTAAATAAAATAGACATGATGGTTTGGAGTTGGAATTTGGTTTGAGTTGCAAAAGATCGTGATCCTAGAGTACCGAGGAATGGAGTGAGACTTGGAATAGTAGACAGGTTGGTTTAACTAAATATGGCAGATACTCTGGTTAAAATAAACCAAAATACACAAATGGAGACCCTAAATTAATCCATAGGCAGAGCCAGAGGCGGGAGAACATAAACCTGAAATTGTGATGTGTTCTGGTTTGGTTTGTGCAACAGAACTTGGATTCCAAGTCAGAGTAGAAGAAACTGGATGGGACATACATACACAGGACTCCGGTCTAAGAATTAATGTCTGAGATGTACTGAAACTCTTACGGAAATCCATCGAAATTTGATTTTTCATTTATTCAAGGAAATCCCGGGTTAGAACAGAATCGAACCCTGGTTAATAAATTAACAGAAATGAATGAGATTTTTGAAATTATAGTAGTAGGAATTTTTGGGCTTCTCATAGAAGAGAGTGTGGATCTAGAAGGAAATAATAACAACCCACTATGGTTATGCACAAATCCCAGCTTAGAACAAAACCCAACCCTGATTTGAATGTTGAAGAAGTAAATAGAAATGAAAGGAATGTGACTTTTGAGATAAAAAGAGAGTCCAGAGGAAATAACAATAATCGAGTCTGATTTTGGATAAATCTCAGCTCAAAATAGAACCCAACCCTTGTTGCAATGCTCGAGAAATTAACAAACATGAATGAGATAGTTTAAACTAAAAAAATAGTGTCTTTTGAGAGTAGGGCCAAGAGAGTATAATAATAAAATGTACCTCGATGTGAAGCCCTAGAATTATTGAGATAGAGTGTTGATCTCAGCTACATCCTCAATTCCCTTGAACTTTGTTTTCCTCCCTTCCATTCTGACCCATCCCTGCCCTTGACGAAATGCATTGCCTCTATTTCATTCTAGTCCAACCCAACCTCCCCCTCTATCACACACTGACTCAAACAAACATTAAACCACACAAAATTAAACTCAAACAAAGAACTTAAACTCCACTCGGAAACCCAATCACAGAGACACAATAGAGAATGCATATAGGAGGAAGAAGGAGGTAGATGTTTGAAATAGTGTGTGATTTGATATATATATATATATATATATCCTTCCAACGGTTAGATTATTTGCCGTCTTTGGATAGTTTTCTACAATGAACAATTGCCAATGGCACAATTTCCACTGTTTCTTAAATTTGTTGGGGACTTCATCTGGGGATCAAGCCAAAAAAGCAGGCCGAGTCGGATGAACATAAACAGAAGGAACGATGAGTGAGTGGAGAAATCCAAAAAGTGACTATCATGCGTTTCTTCGATTTTGATTCATGCCTTTTGCCAAGGATTTTGACCTAATTCAAGAACAAAATAATTATGGATTACTATATTGGTGGTTGGATGTTCTGTAACTACAATTTGTTTTAACCCAAATTCCTTTGTTTTTTTGGATGTACAATGTGAATGGTGAATGCTTTACCTTAGAATTGTGTAACGTTTGCCTAAATTTAAGAGGAAATGCAACTAGAATCATAATTGATTGTTTCACTTTAAAATTTTGTAATATTTTCCTACATTTGAGAGGAAATACAACCATGATCATATTTGATTTTTTTGGAAAATATAATAAGAATCGGATTTTATTGTTTCATATTTCTTTTCAATTTTGTTTTGAATATCAAGAAAATTGAAGCATACACATGCCTAGTATTGTTATTCTTTTGGTATAGTATTTTTTTGTTATCATAGTCATTAGTCTTTCCTTTTATTTAATTAATTGTGTCATTTTCTTTTATTTATTTAATTGTGCCATTTGTCTTTCCATGTAATTTGAATTTGAATTCTTTATATTTTTTTTTTACATATTTAGATTTTTCTATTACTTAGAATCTTTCTTTTGCTCTTTTATTTAATTAATTGTGTCATTTTCTTTTATTTATTTAACTGTGCCATTTGTCTGTCCATGTAATTTGAATTTTTAATTCTTTATATTTTTTTTTACATAGTTAATTTTTTCTATTACTTGGAAGCTCTCTCTTGCTCTTTGCCACATTAAATTTTTTTATATTTTTTCTATTTTTCTTTTAATAATTTTTTTCTTATTATATGCATATTTTTCCTATTTTACTTTTCAATTATTTTTTTTTATTTTTCATCAAATTATTTTACCAAAAAATAATTAATTTCACTGTAAAATTAATGAGAAATCATAAAAAAAAATTAAACATTAATGTAACTCTAGTTTATGTAGTTATAACTATCTTAATCAATAAGTTATTATTTTAAAATAAGTTATTATTTTAATTCTTTAAATATGATGGTTGTATTAACTATTTTGAAAAATCATATTGCATTTTAGATTGTTTGGAATTCTTTGAATCTACACTCTTAGTGGTTGCAAATTTTGTTGGGTGGTTTAATATGGTGGGACTCATGGAGTTTAGACTTTATACAAATGTTATTTTAAATTTTGTTAAATTATAATTTTTTAATATTATAATATTTAGTTTTAATATTTATATCAATTTCTAAGTTATTTTTTAATGTTGTATAATAACAATTTTGTTTGAATTTAAGTATATATATTTATAAATTGTTTTTCTAACATTAATATATTACAGAAATAATATGTCAAAATTAATATAAGAGATGTGAAATTATAAAATGATTAGTAACATAAAATATATGATTTTTTTTTTCAATCTAACATGTTGTGTATATAAACATCGAAATCAAGTTGGAAATGAGACTTGGATGTGTAAATTGATTAACATAATACCAAATATTTTTATAATATAATACTTAATAAAAATTAATATTTATACATAATGTCTCTAAATGTCTTAATACAATTAACGACACAATCTTACTTAAAAATTGTTTAGATAGTTTTTTTAATACTTAAAGAAATATCATATTTATATTTTTTTAGTTTAAACTATATTCACTTTATATATTCATCTATTATTTAGTTCAAATTTTATTAACCTATTTTATATATTTTATAAATAGTGTTTGTGTATTTCAATTGACCTTTTGGTTATTTCATTAACTCACATATGTTATTTAATTCAAATTAAATTGAACCATTATGTTGTTTATGTGTTTCCTTTCTTGATTTTCTTATCTATTAATTATTTATTTACATAATATTTGAGCTGACTCGTTTATATTTTTCATATAATTAGTTTCAATTTGAGTTGGATATTAAACCTATTATCTTATATGTATTTATTTATGTGTTTCTTTTCTTGATTTTTTTACCTATTAATTATTTTTTTACATAATATTTGAGTTGAATCGTTTATATTTTTCATATAATTATTTTCAATTTGAGTTGGATATTAAATCTCTTATCTTATATGTATTTATATAAACATAAATAATTCAAAATATGTAGCAAACCATAAAAAAAAATATGATATTGTCTCTTCATATTGTCTCTTAACATTTAGGATGTAGCCACCTCCCTACCCTAGTTACAGACTTAGCTAATTTTTGAATTCAAAATCATATTGGAGAACTTAATATAACCCTCGTTGGTATAGACTTTTGCATTTCGATGAACTTCATTTAACCCTCACCGGTACTAACACTTGTGTATTGATGAACTTCGCATAATTGGCATTGGTGGTACCTTTGTGTGCCAACAAATTTATTGTGACCATCCTCGATAGAAATCCTCTTTGCTGGAAAATCTCTTTTAACCTAAACTGATATGAGTCTCTATATGTCGACAAAATTTACATGATCATCGATGACGTATGTTTTTCATTCTAGTGGATATTGTGCGGTTAAAGCTGGCGAGAATCCTCCTTTGGTCGATGGTGTTGGTGTCATCAAGGTCGATACATCAAATATATTCCTCCCTTGGACATTGAATCATATTTTACTAATCCTTCACCATGTCACCCATATTCCTTTCCTCTTTAGTTGATGACTCACCTCCCATTACTAGAAACGATTATTCCTTGAACTCCAATATAGGTATATGTCAATGAGTTTGTCACTAACCCAGATTTTTCCCAAAATCCCAAAAAAATGACAAGATTTTAGAAACTAATTCCATATGTTTTCCTTCATGGCTTGTTTTCCATATGAAGTAATGAAGTAATTAGCATATGATATTTTTTATTTAGTGGTTTGATGTATTAATGGTGAATATGTTTTTTGCATATTCAAGTATGTCATAATGAAAGGAGACTATTGGAAAAGGGAAGCCTCTACAAGAAGAAACCAACAAGGAGAAGAGGAAGGAATTCCAAGGCCAATTTATGATGATACCAAGGAATTTATAGAAAAGGGAACTTCAATTAAATGGGGTGAAGTCTTCCAGATATTAAAAAACAATAGTTTTGTCAAAAGAAGTAGAATATGACCATGACCTTAAAATATTTATGAATATAAGGGAGTAAAAAACTACATAAAGTCACATCCCATTCAACAATATTTCCTTGTGTAGATGAAATCTCATGGATAGTGCGACATCTAGAAATTCACAATAGAAACATCCTCAACAACAATGGACATCCCATAGTCGCATTCTACGCATCATATATATCATCCTACTATCACTTGGAGAAAGGGGATTTAGCATTTGATGAATACCCTATCAAGAAATTCGAGCTTAAGGAAAAATTACTTTGCAAAGTCCAATTCAAACTCAAAATTCCATTCAAAATAAGACCCTTAGTAGAATATCCCACCAGCGAGTTGAGGATTCCATATCAATATGTTGTAGCAATGATATGTAGAATGTATGGGGAACATGATGCTTAAAATTTCATGTTATTTGTTCCCCTCATATACTACAGTGTCAATATTTGGTCATCCTTCAATTGGGTTGATATTCTATCAACACCTTGTTGATCCTCATGTGTATTAAGTATTTTCTTCTCCTCCCTACGGTATTCTCTTTTTCCATACTTGAAATTTTCACTACTGTCATAAGTTCACAACACACCCATCTCTTAGTCCAAAGTTCTATAGCCTCCAAAATACACCATCGTGTTCCACCGCCTTCATTTTGCACTAATACAGACTATGACCTCAAGCTATTCAACCTACTCATTCCCCATACTTAGTTCATCTCTTAAAATCCATCATAATGCATAGTATATTATGCCTCCTCTCTACCATATATTTCACACTGTGAACCCACAACACCCTATTCCTTTTATCACTTCACATCCCCAACTGTTCAGTTGAACCAATTCACTCTTATAGATAGTCAAATTTATTGAAGTCTCACCGCGGCTCTGCAATCATTTCATTAACACTCCACTTACGCACTATCCTCTCTTTCCAACTAATCCATTCTTGATACATATTCATTTTTTGAAATACCATCATGGGTCTGTGGGTTTACACTCATTTCATCATTTCTTTACATACATTCGATCCTCCGCAACCCAGCAATAATCTAAGTCCCATATTTTCACTCTCCCCAATAAAACATTTAATGAAAATCACATAGATACATCAAATGGGATAACTATTGAAAAACCACTATTAATGGTGATATTCTCGAGACAATCCTTCATTTTAAGTTGTATTAATGATCCTTTGAAATATAAAACCAAAGTGTATTATGGTAAAGAAGTTTTCTTTCGTAATAACATTCTAAAAATGACAGTCCACTAATCCGCCAACTTCATTAAGCATGAGAACCAGAAGAAGGGAAAATTTTTGCGGAGATACTATAAACACATTTGTACGAGAAGATCAAAAGTTTCATTGGTCAAGAGCATAAAAAAATTAATTTGAATTAGGTTTCAATGTCAGTAATTTCTCTAGCAGGATGTGTGTAACATACCCAACCACATATGCAACCACTCACAGGATGGCCATGCTACTTTAAAAAGTGCTTCAAAACTGATTTCAAATTATGATAATAATTAATTTGAAAATAATCAAGAAAGCCTCACATGCTTTAATCAAGATTCATGCTACAACAGAAAAGAAATTAATAATATTCCATGCACAACAATAACCTGAAAACATGCATATTATAAGTACAAATTTCAGTGATAATAATAAATACACAACAAAATATACATTATACAGAAAAAACAGAGAAAAAATATTTTTTCAAGAAAACATTCACCAACTGGCTGCAGACGAAGGATGTTTCTCCAAACCATAGACATTGTTGTTCATTTACTCTCAATAGAAGGTCACCCATGAGCCAAAGATATGAATCCACAATGACACGTGCTAGGGAAAATACAAAAAACACACCAGTTAGCTAACTAGCTCTCAGGTTTTCCGAATCACACAACAATCCTAATTTCTAGATATGTTTCCCCTTCATCTTGTGTAACGAACCCAATCATTACGACTACATGCGACGCTAAGAAAGTGCATTTTTTTTTTGTTTTAAGCAGGAAGGCAATCAAAGAAAAAAATTAATCAACACGACTTGACGATGAACACAACTTACACATTCAGGCAAAAGACAACAAAGACCCAACATACTAGCACATCATGCAACTGGAAAAAACATGGGATAAGAAGTAGATAGATGGAAAAAAGTACCCGCCCAACACAAGAAAGAAAACACTTACAAGATAAAGAACAACATAAAAAACCCAACACCTCGTCTTCGACGACCAATAACTAGAAACCTTTATGGCGCGCAAAACCAACCACATTAAGGCATTATAGAACCAAGTACCAACATCAATTACAACGAACAATACACCCACAATAGGGAATCATAAGACTCCATCCAGGTGATCATTTGCGTCTATCCATCAGGGCAGACAATGATCCCCTCATCAGGAATCATGTCATCACAAGGTGATAGGCGAGACAGTAACCAAGGCGTGACATAACATATCTAGACCATAAATCAAGGAAAATCCAATGCGCTAGGAGACTAAATTAACTGTCAAAATACATGAAGACTACATCCAAGCACCCAAGCAACAAGTTGACAAGATGGAAGGTGACATCATTCAATAATTAAATTGCGCAACTAGCTGAAGGATTTCTTGTTTTCTTAAAGGAACTTCTATCAACAAAGTCTCCCACATTGAAAAAAAAAAAATTGGGTAATATCTATAACATTTGTGTGCAGGGATAAATAGGATAAATATTACCTCTGTCCATAAGATAAATATTATCGTTGTCCATAGGATAAATATTACTATTATCCATAAGGTAAATATTATCATTGTCCATAAGCTAAATATTATTTTTGTCCATAAGCTAAATAGCTAAATAATATTGTTGTCCATAAAAAGTATGTCTGACATATTCACATATATAAAAACGTTGTCTTTTAACAAGGAATAACAATACCACAATATATGTCAAATCCCAGTCACACAATATATGTAAAATCGTAGTCATATGCTATATGTAAAATCAGAGTCATACACTATATGTAAAATCGCAGTCAATATGTGTAATTTCACAATCAAAATATATTAAAGTGTTGTCTAGAAAAGAATCGATGTCTGTATGAAAATATAAATAATCGTTGTCTATATTCACAGGTACATAAAAATTGTTGTCTGTATATATTTAAAAACATAGTCTGAATAAAATCTATGTCTGTTAATTGTTGTGATACAATCATTGTCATACACAACGACAAATTCCACGCAGTCTTACAATTGATTAAGACTATTGTCATAAAAACGTAGCCACACTCAACCAACTAAACACAACAATTATACACCCAAGGATTATTCATTTCACAATCAAAAATCTAAATTCACTGTCAACAGTAAATCAAGTATAAATTTGTTGTTTAAAACTCAAACAATATTGATATCTTAAGAATTCATTATTTAGAACTAGAACTAGTTTTCTATCTTATATGAATTCATTGTCTTTTAAATATAATTGTTGTCCTTTAAATATAAATTTATTGTCTTACTATCTAACAATGCAGAGGATTCGTTGTCTAAAATCACAACAGTAAAAACGAGATGGTAAAACAATTTGGTGAAATGATTTTAGTAAAAACGATTGGGTAAAACCGATTTTGGTAGAAATGAATTGGTAAGAATGATTTTGGGAAAAATTATTTCTTCAAAGATTAGTCCTTCAGATATTAATCATTCAAATATTAATCATTCAGCATTAATCTCAGTCAAGAACGCAGAGATAACCAATCATAAGGAAAATGCAGAGGTTGATCATTGAGAGTGATTCAATAAAAAACACAGCACAAGCGGACAAAAACGAAGAGACAATCATTCAAATAGAAATGCATAGATTTGTCATTATAGGACGCAAAGGTGTATGAATCTAGTGCAAGGGTTTATCATTCAAGAAAACACAGAGTTTAAACTCTCAAGGATTAAAAATTCAAAACGTAGAGTTAAAACATCAGGGATTAATCATTCAATGCAAGGAAATAAACGATGGTGGATAAGAGAGAATAAATGCAGAGATAAGTAAGGGTTAGATAACCAGGTAAAATTTATCCTTCACTTATTATCCATGCATAGGAAAATAGGGCATTTGAATCTATAAGTCTTTAAACATAGAAGTGAGGACCGTCAATTCGGCTCCTAGTTGTCTTCTCATGTGCTGACTAATAACTTAAGGATAAGGGACATAAGAGAAAAACACAATTTTTCTTCGTAATAAATCAATAAAAACAAACACAGAGAATTCATTGCAATCAAATGTTGGGTTCGTCATGGGAAATCAATTCAAAATATAGTGAGCATAAGGCTGGGATGACTTTAAGTTCTCTGATCAACACATTAGGATCATCAAAACAAAATTCATAAGGATAATGTTATGTTGATTAACATAAACTTTAAAATAGTAGAAGTACATTACTGAAGGCGCAAGAAAATATTTAAACTACCATTCAATACAAATATAGACATGTGTACCATATCTAAACGTGAAAGCTCTGAGTCTTTGTCCCACGCATGCTCTGTCCAGCTCTCGCTTGCCAACCGATGTGACCTCATCGATAACTCCCAACCAAAGCTAGGGGTACTCTTCTTCCCCCTAATACCCCTGAGCCAAAAAGGGGCCACACACACAATACCAAACAATGATAGCACCAAACTTGGCTCGCATGTCGATCTCCCACTTGTTACCCGAGCTGGGTATCCCAACTCCCACAAGAGAAAGTTCAATCAGGGTAAAATTTCAGCAGTGTAACGTTACACAAACATATGAGATCCATACTCCTTCTCCATCCTTTTTATAGAATTTTTAAGTAATTAGTTTCCCAAATTCTCATTAAATCCCTTTTTCATTAAATTAATTAGTAAAAACCTCCATCATACACATGTCACTCGATCCCCTAGTTGCAATAGAAAATCAATTTTATTAATTAATTAATTATTCCTATTTCCCTCACCCACCTAAAAGAATTCCTAAAAATGTTCCTCGATATCCCAATATTCCCTTACATTTCTTAAATGACTTACGCCTTACTTAATTCCTAGTTCAATTCATAAATGGAAAGTTCAAAAGCCAAGATACCTTATTAAGTTAGTCATTCATATGTTTCTTTATGTTTCCCCTTTTCTTTAAGTTTCCTATTTCTTTTAAGTTCCCCCCTTTTTCCTTTTTAACTAAAAATCAATTTAGCAGGTCTAGATAAAACAACCATTTACCCTTTTTCGTTTTTAATTAAAAATTAATTTAGCAAGTGTAGATAAAAAAAACAACCATTTACCCTCTTTTCTTTTTAACTAAAAATAAATTAGCAAATGTAGCTAAAAACAACCATTACCCCTTTTTAAAAATTTAATCCTCCATTATAATTTTGAAATTATTAAATAAGTTTGAATTTCTTACCCCCCTTATTGTTACATGTTTATTTATTATTATTATTTATTTTGACCACATGTTGTACTTAGACCTAGGTTTTAATTTTACTAGGATGGGCGACATTTTTTATTAGGGAAAATTGTTTTTAAACCTTACTTATCACATCATTCAATTTAAGCTTGACTAGTTTTATTCACTTACTAGTTAAAATCGTGATGTTCCCTTCAGGATGCACTACATGCTACAAAGGTGACATTTGCCTCTTTATATTTTCCTTGCACAATGTGCCCTTCAAGACTCACTACATGCTCCAAGGGTGCCACTCGCCTCTTGACTAAATTTGGTAGATCTAAAACCGCTGGAGTCAATACTCCACTAGGTGATCTTGTGGGAGACTAAGGTCCTCTAAGGAATAAGGCCCCTGCCTTATTGAATGCCCCTTAGAATCATCATGAGAGTATGTCACAATTGTTGTAGGAAAATCTGCCTGCGGACAAGTAGATCGACCTCTAAGGCTTGACCTTAACCCTAGACAGAAAAGTGCTTATCATGGACACTGAATTTCTTTCGAATCTATCTAGGCCTAATGCATGAGAAGGAAGAGTAACAGAAGTACCTCTTAACCAACGTTTGTCCCTGCACGCTCCAAGTTGTGCTCCAATCCTTTGCTCCTCACTGAGGTCTGTGGACAAAACAAGATATGACCACTTCCTACTCTATTGACATTAGCTTGAAAACAGATCTATCACTGAATGATAAGTTCATGTAACATGAGACACAAACTAGAAAGAAACAAGCCAAGCGTGTCATATTAATGAGAATAACGACAACAATACTTACAATTGTATATGCGAATGCAACAACTTCGTCAAGTCCTCTTCGTCTAACCCTTGCCTAAACGATCCACAACCTGGATGACAGCAGCTTCAGTGATTGCTCGCCTTTGGCTGACTGCAAGTTTCCTCCAAGATCATAAGTTTTACCTATTTAGTTCCTCTTCCACACTTATGAGATCATAAGTTTGGTGTGATGCACCCTCTCATCACCATAGAGCTTGCTTATATAGGTTGGGAGGAGCCTAACCATTTGAGTTATGTTTAGAACCAGTTGATAACCTCCTCCTTGGATCAGAGATCTTTTGACAAAACCAAGAATTCAAGCTCAACCGCCTCCTAAAATCGAATGATTCTCCCCTTATTCTTCTCACCGGGCTAACAATTTACCCAGAATGGAGAGCACTCCCTTAGAAGGGGCATCAGAGCATTAAAACGCTCCTGAACAAGTCAAGGGAAGTGCCAGCGCTTCAAATATGAGCAGTGCTTCTACAAAGGGGTGGAGAAGCGTTATAACGCTTCTGAGGCATGGTAGAAGGGCGCCGGCGCTCCTCAGGCAGTTTTAGGGGAGCGTTCCCCTTCCAAACCCTTGATTTAGAAGCCCTCTTAGATGTTAAGAGATGTTTGACTCCAGTGAACCAGTTTCTTCTTTCAAACCAAGTATATAAGATGTTTCAAGTGCCTCTTTAGTGTTGTCGTTGTGATAACATGATTCAACAACATTCATGACACTCTATATCCAACTTGCGACATTTGCGACAAGTTGTACGGGAGTTGCGACACTTGCGACAAGTGAGAGGCAATATGCAACACTTATCTAGTTGAGTGATTTTGATGTGTAACAGAATGCCCCCCAAAGTATGAAGTCAGAAGATGTAGACTGATGACCAAAGTACTTTGTAGATATTCAAGCAAGGGTATAGACTCGGAGAACCTGACAGAAGATGCACACAAACATCCAACAAATATCATGACATATATCGAAACCCAAGGCAGGCATACCTATGCTTGGGTGATCAAGACTTGCAAGATTTGGCCGCCATATAATACACTGTGGATCCATAATTGTAGTGATAGTAGAGTATAGCCACCCAAGATACAATGTGGATCTATACCGTAGTGACTCAAACTGATCGTAGCCATGAAGAATACACATTGGATCTACGAAATGATAATACATAGCCACGACCAATACAAAGTGGATCTATGTAGCAGTGCATGTGACATTGTCCAATAGAACTCCTTCGCAACCTGGGCGAAGCATATATCAAAGTGATGGCTCAACCCAGGGTCTTCATACCAATCCCAATATGGCATGAATCTGACCATGTGAATGGATGTCTTGGCGTCGAACATGGTAGAAACCACTTGATTACCGGTCAATGAGGTAAACCGTTAACAAGTGCGGGGGAGATCACCATTAATGTCGATGATTCCCAAGGTACCCTAGTACATTCCAGCGAATGTGAATAGATGAGATGAGGTCGAACACTCGTGGAATC
>ML795260.1:237873-253622 GCA_009831015.1 Picea engelmannii
CTCTCATCACCATAGAGCTTGCTTATATAGGTTGGGAGGAGCCTAACCATTTGAGTTATGTTTAGAACCAGTTGATAACCTCCTCCTTGGATCAGAGATCTTTTGACAAAACCAAGAATTCGAGCTCAACCGCCTCCTAAACTTGAATGATTCTCCCCTTATTCTTCTCACCGAGCTAACAATTTACCCAGAATGGAGAGCGCTCCCTTAGAAGGGGCATCAGAGCGTTAGAACGCTCCTGAACAAGTCAAGGGAAGCGCCAGCACTTCAAATCTGAGCAGCGCTTCTACAAAGGGGTGGAGAAGCGTTATAACGCTTCGGAGGCATGGTAGAAGGGCGTCGGCGCTCCTCAGGCAGTTTTAGGGGAGCGTTCCCCTTCCAAACCCTTGATTTAGAAGCCCTCTTAGGTGTTAAGAGATGTTTGACTCCAGTGAACCAGTTTCTTCCTTCAAACCAAGTATATAATATGTTTCAAGTGCCTCTTTAGTGTCGTCGTTGTGATAACATGATTCAACAACATTCACGACACTCTATATCCAACTTGCGACATTTGCGACAAATTGTACGGGAGTTGCGACACTTGTGACAAGTGAGAGGCAATATGCGACACTTATCCAGTTGAGTGATTTTGATGTGTAACAACAGTCTTCCCTTGCAACATCATGGGTGTTCTCAAACTAGGTAATCATTAACACACAGACGACTGGTGCTCAACCCGATGATTATTAATTGTTGCATGAATCTAATGGGCCTTGCCCAAATCAGCCACGGTAGTGGGTCCGACTGATCCATATGTTCTAGTCCTCTCCACTGGGTAGTCACATTGGTAGTCTGTCTCCCCACATTCTAGAACACCTTCTTCAGTCCAGTATTCCTGGTACCCGAAGTAGAAGTTGAATCCTAACATCAAGGCCAAACATGACCTTGTTGACCTTAAGTTTCTCAGTAATTTGGTGCAGCGCATACCAAATAAGCTCCAAAAATGGGCCTCATACTTGGGAACCATATGGTCTACCAGTCGCAAGGAATTGAATGCGTTGCACTGACGCTCAACAAATTCCTTAGAAAGATACCTCACCTAGAACCATTCCTCGAATAGTTCCCATGACACATTTTCAACGACCATGTTCAATTGCGACAGGCGCATCTTCCATCATAGAAGAGATCTCCCCTTCAAATGAAATACTGCCCTGTCGACCTTCATGCTAGAGGCCATAATCGCGAATCCTGAAGCATAATGCCTTTATCTCTAGCCATGCCTCGATGGTTGGGCTATTTGCGACACTCAAAGGCTTGAGAAATCATCCCTCTCCAGTTCTTGGTGAATGTTAATGGTACTAGAGGGGCACGCTTCGAACCCTCAGGGGTACATGCACCTTGGCCTCATCTCAAAACAGATGGTGAATCAACAACTCTAACATTCCCTGGAAGGACCATGTCAAACCATCATCATCCCTAACAACAATCAAATCCAAACCAAGGACCCGTTCTTCCTCTTGAGCGTTAGACTCCAAGGGCATGGGATCTTCTAGAGGTGTCACACTTCTTTCGAGAACACCATGTTTTGTATCTCTGTGGAATCCTCTAATCGATATCAACACATGAAGACATTAAAGTTTTAATTAGTTTTAGGTTATTACTCAAGGGTTTACTGCAATGGAAATCATGGCGATCCACAGTCGCAGGATTGAACCCCCTATGATACCATATCTAACAACCCCAATCATTACGACTACATGCGATGCTAAGCAACTGTATTTTTTTTTGTTGTAAGAAGAAAGACAATCAATGAAAAAAAATAATCAACATAACTTGGCGACGAACACAACTTACACATTCAGGCAACAGACAACAACGACCCACCATACTAGAACATCATGCAATTGGATGAAACATGCGATAATCAATAGACAGATTGAAATGTCTATCTTCTCGACACAAGAAAGACAATTCTTACAAGCTAAAGGAAAACATCAACAACCCAACACCTCGGCTTTAATGACCAATAACTAGAAACCTTTGTGTCGTACAAAACCAACCACATTAAGGCATTATAGAACCAAGTACCAACATCAATTACAACAAAAAATACACGCACAATGGGGAAGCACAATACTCCGTCCATGTGATCATTCACATCTATCCATTAGGGCGCGCAATGATCCCCTCATTAGGAATCATTTCGTCACAAGACGATAAGCGAGACAGTAACCAAGGTGCGACATAACATATCTAGACCATAACACAAGGAAAATCTAATGCGCTAGGAGACCGAATTAACTATCAAAATACAATAATACTATATCCAAGCACCCAAAAAACAAGTTGACAAGATGTAAGGTGACATCATTCAATAATTAAATTGCGCAACTAGCTGAAGGATTTCTTGTTTTCTTAAGAGACATTTTTATCGACGAAGTCTCCCACACTGAAAAATCAAAATAATTTGGGTAATATCTATAAAATTTGTGTGTTGGGATATTCTATTTTTATTCTCTAAATAATTTAAAATTATTTGAGCTAGCTTAACCATATGTGATATAAGAAATTACGGAACTGATAAAGCTAATAAACGTTGATATAAAGAACTGATACACACCATTACATAACTGACACATGAATTAAAACATTGTCTTAATGAGAAATCGTTGTCCAACAATCATTGTTGTATTAAGGATAAATTGTGGTCTAACACATAAATTTCTATCCATTAATGATATCATTTTCTAAGAAATAATATCACTGTCCATAGGATAAATATTACCGTTGTCCATAAGGTAAATATTATCGTTGTCCGTAAGCTAAATATTATCATTGTCCATAAGATAAATAGCTAAATAATATCGTTGTCCATAAAATCTATGTCTATCATATTCACATATATATAAATGTTGTCTTTTAACAAGGAATAACAATACCACTATATATTAAAATCGTAGTCACACAATATATGTGAAATCGTAGTCACACAATATATGTAAAATTGCAGTCATATGCTATATTTAAAATCATAGTCATACGCTATATGTAAAATCACAGTCAATATGTGTAATTTTGCAGTTAAAAATATATTAAAGTGTTGTCTGAAAAAAAAAACCTTGTTTGTATGCAAATATAAATAATCATTGTCTATATTCACAAGTATATAAAAATTGTTGTATGTATATATTTAAAAACGTAGTCTGAATACAATCATTGTCTGCTAATCATTTTGATACAATCGTTGTCATACACAACAACAAGTTCAACGTAGTCTTACAATTGATTAAGACTACTTTCATAAAAACACAGCCACACTCAATCAACTAAACTCAACAATTATACACCCATGGATTATTAATTTCCTAGTCAAAAATCTAAATTCGTGGTCAATAGTAAATCAAGTATAAATTCGATGTTTAAAATTGAAACCATATTGCTATCTTAAGAATTCGCTACTTAAAACTGCAACTAGTTTTCTATCTTATATGAATTTGTTGTCTTTAAATATAATTGATGTCCTTTAAATATAAATTTACTGTCTTACTATCTAACAAATCAAAGGCTTCACTGTCTAATAAAATGGAATCATTGTCTAAAATCATAGTGGTAAAAACGAGTTGGTAAAACGAGTTGGTCAAATGATTTTAGTAAAAAATGATTTTGGTAGAAACAAATTGGTAAAAATGATTTTGGGAAAAATGATTTATTCAAAGATTAGTCCTTCAAATATTAAACATTCAAAGATTAATCATTCAACATTAATCTTAGTCAAGAACACAGAGATAACCAATCACAAGGAAAAAAATGAAGAGCACAAGCAGACAGAAATGAAGAGACAATCATTCAAATAGAAATGCAGAGATTTTTCATTCTAGGACACAAAGGTGTATCATTCTGGTGCAAGGGTTCATCATTCAAGAAAACGCATAGTTTAAATGCTCAAGGATTAAACATTCAAAATGTAGAGTTAAAACTTCAGGGATTAATCATTCAACACAAGGAAATAAATGATGGTGGATAGGAGAAAATAAATGCAAAGATAAGTAAGGGTTATATAACTGGGTGAAATTTATCTATCACTTATTGTCCATGCATAGGAAATCAAGGCATTTGAATCTCTAAGTATTTAAACACCAGAGTGATGATCATCGATTCATCTCATGGTCAACTTCTCAGGCATGAACTAATAACTTAAGCATAAGGGACAGAAGAGAAAAACAAATTTTTTCTTCGTAATAAATTAATAAAAACAAACGCAAAGAAGTCATTGCAATTAGAGTTTGGGTTCATCATGGGAAATCAATTCAGAATACATCGATCATAACGCTGGGATGAATTTAAGTTCTCTGATCAACAAGATGGGTTGATCAAGACAAAATGCATAAGGATAAAAAGGAAATCTATGGATAGTTTTACGCTGATTAACAAAAAAATTAACACAGTAGAAGTACATTACTAAAGGCACAGGAAAATATTTAAACTACCATTCAATACAAATATACACATGTGTACCGTATCCAAACGTGAAAGCTCTCAGTTGTTGTCCCACGTGGGCTCCCTCTAGCTCCCGCTTGCCAATCGATGTGACCTCATCGGTACCTCCCAACGAACACCAGGGGTCCTCTTCTTCTCCCTAAGCCTCCCAAGCTGAAAAGGAGCCATGCACACAATACCAAATAATTATAGCACCCATCTCACCTTGCAATGTTGAGCTACCACTCGTTACCCGATCTGAGTATCCCAACTCCCATAAGAGAAAGTTCAGTCAAGTTAAAATTTCAGTAGTGTAACGTTACGCAAACAAATGAGATCCATAATACTCCTCCTCCATCCTTTTTATAGGGTTTTTAAGTAATTAGTTTCCCAAATTCTTATTAAATTCCTTTTTCATTAAATTAATTAGGAAAAACCTCCCCCATACACGTGTTACCCGATCCCCTAGTTGCACCAGAAAATCAATTTTATTAATTAATTAGTTACTCTTATTTCCCTCACCCACCTAAAAGAATTCCTAAAAACGCTCCTCGATGTCCCAATATTCCCTTACATTTCTTAAATGACTTATGCCTTACTTAATTCCTAGTTGAGTTCATAAATAGAAAGTTCCCAAGGAAAGATTCCTTACTAAGTTAGACATTCATCTTTTTCTTTATGTTTCCCCTTTTCTTTAGGTTTCCTATTTCTTTTAAGTTTCCCCCTTTTTCCCTTTTAACTAAAAAAAAATTTAGCAGGTGTAGATAAAACAACCATTTACCCTTTTTCCTTTTTAATTAAAAATTAATTTAGCAAGTGTAGATAAAAAAACAACTATTTACACTCTTTTGTTTTTAACTAAAAATAAATTAGCAAATGTAGATGAAAAAAAACATTACCCCTTTTTAAAAATTTAATCCTCCATTATAATTTTGAAATTATTAAATAAGTTTGAATTTCTTACCCCCTTCTTGTTACATGTTTATTTATTTTTATTATGTTTTTTTACCACATGCTCTACTTAGACGTAGGTTTTAATTTCACTAGGCTCGGCGACATTTTTTATTAGGGAAAATTATTTTAAAACCTTACTTATCACATCATTCAATTTAAGACCGACTAGGTTTATTCACTTACCATTTAAAATCATGGCGTGCCCTTTGGGATGCACTATGTGCTCCAAGGGTGTCACTCACCTCTTTCAATTTTCGTTGCGCGACATGCTCGTTAAGATGCACTATATGCTCTATGGGTGCCACTCGCCTCTTAACTTAATTTGGTAGACGTCAAACCTAAGGAGTCAATACTCCGCCAGGTGATCTTTTGGGAGACTAAGGGCCTCTAAGGAATTAGGCCCCAGCCTTATTGCACGCCCCTTAGAATCATCATGAGAAATTGTCACAATTTTCCTTCATGACATCGTGGGTCTTCTCGAACTAGGTAATTGTTAACCTATAGTTCGAGCCACAACCAGATTTCTAGTAGGTTGTTGCAGGGCTGCTACCACACCTCTCCCTCAATGTCTTTGGTTGTCCTACGTGACCCCTCTACTCCACATGTGAGTCCATTTGGAAAGATATCGTCAGCCTGTGTCCATCAACAAATCATTTCAGCAATAATAATCAATCATCAACCCCAATTTTCCACTGCCTGACTTGATCCAGAGACTAAGGGGTTTCATCGATGCCTCTGCATCCTCAATGTCCAGAGTCCTGCACACCAAGGAGAACCCAGTCAATAGCACCTTTTGATGTAAATATAACCAAAATGACATAACATCAAATACACAATGTCTCATAATCATAATCAAAACAGTCAATAGTACAACCATAGTCAATGGTGTAACATATTATTAACTGTGGTTGTACAATCATGGTAAATAGTACAACCACAATCCACTAATATGCCAACTTCATTAAGCATGAGAACCAGAAGAAGGGAAAACTTTTGTGGAGATACTATAAACACATTTGTACGAGAATATCAAAAGTTTCATTGGTCAAGAGAATACAGGTATTACTTCTCATTTCCGCCTCCAAAAAGGAATTTGAATTAGGTTTGGATGTCAGTAATTTCTTTAGTAGGATGCATGTAACATACCCAACCACTTAGAGGATGGCCATGCTACTTTAAAAAGTGCTACAAAATTGATTTCAAATTATGATAACAATTAATTTGAAAATAATCATGAAAGTCTCACATGCATAAATAAAGATTCATGCTACAATATAAAATAAATTATTAATATGCCATGCACAACAATAACCTGAAAACATGGATATTATAAATACAAATTTTAGAGATAATAATAAATACATAAAAAAATATACATTATACAAAAAACACAGAGAGCACTTATTTTTTCAAGAAATAATTCACCAATTGGCTGCAGATGAAGGATGTTCCCCCAAACCATAGACATTGTTGTTCATTGACTCGCAACAATAGGTCACCCCTGAGCCAGGGATATGAATCCACAAGGACGGGTGCTAGAGAAAATAAAAAAAAACACACCAGTTAGCTAACTAGCTCTCAGGTTTTCCCAACCACACAACGATCCTAATTTCTAGATTTGTTTCCCCTTAATTGTGCACAACCCAAAGAAATGAATCCATTTATCTTCCATGAAGTTCCTTGGGCTATTCCATTTCTCTGTAGGTCTCCAATGCTATTGGTCAGGAAACCTCCCTACTGGAAACACCAAGGATTCTCAACTATCAATGGTTATTTCCAAACTACCATCAATCTCATGCACAAAAGCATCCATTCCCTCTTGGAATGATCATTAATTTATTACAACCATATAGAAATGTCTCTCCTCTTCCATCCCTTCATTTCCATGCTTAGACCAAGAGAACACAAATTAGCAATAATGAGGAACCAAAAATAAAAGAGTGAGGAGAGTGTAAGAGTAAAATGGAGAGGAAAAAAAGAACAACCCCCAAAATAGCCCAAAGGTAGGGTTTATATAATTACAAGAACTAAGAACCACATGGCCTCCCCAAGAAGTTCATGTGGTTACTTTTTTCAATTAAAACCAAGATGGGTAAATAAAATATAATAAAAATATTTAGCCCCTTAAGCCCCCTCTCTTGTGGAATCATAGCCCCCTATATGTTATACTTGTCCTTCTTGCATCCGGCAGTTTATTTTATTAATACATATACATTTATTACATTTCCTCGACACTTTTTCTCTTTTCCAACATTACTGACTCACCAACCTAATTCACATTTATGTAATACATTCTAGTTCATAAGGGTTAAAACTGGGGTGTTACATCCCCCTTCCCTTATTTTGGCACTGTCCTCCATGCAAAACACCATAACAATGTTCTTAATATTACAAAGCTAGGCTCTTTGGCCTTAATCCACATAGGAAATCCAACCAATTTATAATATACATAGGCACTCTGACCTAAAATAAAACATGCATAGGCATTCCAATCAAAAACATGTATAAAGATCTTCATAATTTATATATCTAGTAGGAGTTCCAACCAACAATCCCTTATTCCCTATTAGCCTAAACAACCCAAAGAATCAACCCCTTTCTCTGCCATGTAGTCCCTCAGGCTATTCCACTTCTATGCAGGGCTCCAATTCACTCGGCTAGGAACTTCCAAAGTTGCGGCTTCAAGAAATCCAGCTGCAACAAGTCCATTTGATTTTCTTCATTCAATGTCTTCATCATTGATATTGATTTCCTTATAGTTCTCTTTTTCCTAAGATTCTAGCTTCTATATCCAACATCTCATTTGTATTATACACATATAGTCATCATGAGATATCATTATAACAATTTTCGATCATATATGTCAAATCTGTTTTATACAGGAAAACAAAATTTTCCAAGCATGAGATTTCTAATCATAATTTGTTTCTGTCTTGGAACTACATGAATCAATATTTATTATGTATTACAAAAACTCCATACCCAATACCATTATTCCTACAATTTCCTAGCCTTCATTCAACCAAACCAATTGTTAGCATATCATAACAATTTTTAATTTCTCAAATTTGTTCATATTTGGAAATAAAATCCCCCTTGGGCATGAAGATTTTTCTCATAATGGTTTGATATTCCAACCATGGAGAATAATATTCCTTATGGGCTTCCATTATTTCCATATCTAAGACCACTCCACTTGCAATTTCCTCAATTTACACTCAACCAAACAAACTGTTAGCATATCATGACAAGTATACATTTTCATGCTAGAAATTACAAAGTTTCACAAAGTGATCTTAGAATTGATTACACCAACAATTCAATCGCTTCCATTAACACAACTATTATATCGAGTCAACTCATCACCCTCTACACATGTTATCAACCAATCTTTTCTTTCTTGTTGCAATTTCTAACAACTCCAAAAGTATTCTCAAATTCATGATTTATCCATACTCACATCATTTCAGTTGTTAGCATAATCATTTATGTCATATATACATTCATTCACCAAAATTCAATGAATAATTCCTTTAATACCACTTGTAACATTTTCAACAGTTCCAAAACATGATCTCATAATTGTAACAACAACAATTTGGTGTCCTTTAGCTAGTATTCATATTAAATATAATGCAACTATCCATCATTATGAATTTTCAACACCATAATATTTTCATAACTCAACATATAGTTGCTAATAAAATAAAAAGCAATGTGACAATACCCATGGCCACATCTACTGAATGCATCCTTGCATTGAATACATAATACCACATAACTTTTTCATGCATTCCACCATCATGATTTGGAAGGTATGGAAAATGACTCAACACATCATTCAAACTCTTCTGAATACTTCCAAACTATTTGGATACCCTCCTCTTCAACCCATAAAAAACATGATGAAACATAATTCCTAAGTGCTCTTGAGTGTCAGAAAAGAGGTTGCAGTCCAAACATCATCTATACAGGGAAACCATTGAACACTCACATAGCACTATATTCCTTCCATATCCAACCATGTCATGGTATCACACATGACTATCACTATGGGTATTCATTGTTGTAGCAAGAGTATGTTTCCTGACTTGACCTATTTATGATCCCATAACCAATCATAACACAATATGCAACTAAATTTTCTTCTAAATTCATTCTAGCATCAACAAAATTTACATATTCTAGGCCTTCTACCATTACATACCAATTTAAATCTTTAAAAATTATCGAACGAGAATTCTTACCTCAATTCCCTTCAACAATATAAGCAATCAAATGCATACATGCATGGTTTTTATCAACCTACTTGATGATATGTCATCAATTGGTATTTGTATATGCTCGCATCATTCCTCTTCCATTCTTTTGATTACCATTTGTACCACCCTCATGGGTAATCACATAGATGGAAGTAATAAGTAACAATAGAAACATATACATCTTTAACTCTGATATGCCATTTTTCCTGAATACATAATCCATCATTATTCATATTCAATTTCCATAATGTCATTATTGGATGTATATAGCAATAGACTATTCTAAGTCCAAAAAACATGCCATATGGATATTTAATCATGTACATCTGCACAAATTCATATATGTAAACTCTAATCATTCATTGTTAGCATGCCTACTAATGAATTTAACTTCATTGTATGCATCATGCACTCTAGTGCATTTATGCTACAATTCAGTTATTTATTTATGTATTTATTTGTAGTTGGTTTTCCTTGAATTTATTCATATCATTGTTGTCTTATGTGCTTCCATTATTTCCATATGCACTATTGTTTCTTGATTTGAAAATTTTCCAACAAAGTTCCACTTGGACATTTTGTAATCCAACCAATGTGTTCTATTTACAACAACCTCTCCTAGGAAATCCAACCAATGCATTCTATTTACAAATTTACCTTTATGAAACATTCCAACACCTTGGAATGAGGAGCTCAGAACATTCCATAACTCTACTACAAAAACATTCTTGAATCAAATACTACTAATACCGGTTGTACATTAGATGACTTTATTTAACATTACCCTGTGAAACCATACCTTTCACACTTAATACCATCCCCAATGGGAGTGTATTTTCATTCTATGGCACTCCTCTCTCCCCCTCCTTCTATAGCAGGAAAACCCCCCTATGGAATACACTAGGGTTCAACATGTAGGCAGATCTAACCGTCTAAAAGTCTCCTACTTTTTATAAATACCCTAACTATACCCCACATTCATGCATGAAATACACAGTAAAAAGATCCTATAACTCTACCTTAAACTCTGCGTCCAGTTTCGATCCTTTCACATTCAATTGCTCCTCGACTACAAGTATCCTCCCAAGGCTGACCTGCATTCAAAAAAAGAAAAACAAGAAACTATGAACATGTATCTCATATATGAATTAGTGGGTTAGATGTCATGATAAAACATATATCAAACATAGATATTGAACACATCATATGGAGGGACATAAAACATATTCCTTTTATTAGAATCACAAAGTTTACTTACAATGAGATCAATGACTACTCCTCGAACCTGGTCCAGGATCCTCTTCACCATGCTCCAACTATTCTTCCATGTATTTTTCTCCTCTCACACTTCTTCTAAGTAAATGGCATAGGCTTATGATGGAGGAAAAAGGCAAGAATAGGGAATTTTGGTACAAAACTCACAAGGTGGATTTAAATTCTTGGGGCAAGGAGGGGATGTGAAATGGGTAGAGTTTCACTCTTCCCATGCTTATTTTATGAATGAGACCCCAAAACCTCATTTTATATGACAAAAGGATGGTTATTTGGTTGGGTGACAGGCTATAGGTGGTGGGACAGTTGGCGAACTACCCAATAGCCCGTAATCTCAACGAACTCCTTGCAACTTTTTAATTTTTAAAACTTTTGTGGGCATACGCGGGTTGTAATGACATAGCTAGCATACATATGTGGGATATAGTGGTTCATCAAGTATATGTACGTGGGAAATAGTGGAGCAGGGCACATACATCTTCAAAAATATGTCTTTTAAGAAGAGTTGTTCAGTGATGGCTTGGCAAAAATAGCAAGTAAGATGGCATGATGCTAGGTATGCATGTATGGTGCAATTTAGGGTTAGAACAGATGCCCCCTAATGTGTGAGTTCATAAGAGCATATGATGTCTAAAATACATTACAAATCTTCACCAACGTACGAAGCGAGTGAGCCCGAGACCAAAGTTCAGGAGGTGTCATCTGCAAAAATAATAATTGTCTCCCTGAGGCACGCATACCCATGCTCGGGATGAAATGAATCATGGATGTGAATCAAACACACTATAGGTCCATTTCATATAAATATATAAAGTGTATCCGCGATCAATACACAATGGATCTACAGCTCAAAATCAAAGATATACATGTATAGTATCCATCTTCAAGAAGCCAATGACGCCTGATGGTTGGAGATGAGGCCTTCAGAGATTGAGAAACAACTTCAAAATATTAAAAAATCAGGTAGGAGTGTAATGTGAGTGTGTGACTTCACTACCCAGAGGTGTTCGATGGCTCATCAAGAACAGACAAGAGGATCTTGATGATCAGGAAGAGAGCTTCATTTATTTCGAACCAGGACTTGATTGGACTTTTGGGATGGTCGGGCATGAGGGAAAAAAGACAAAATGCAGAAGGGAAGACTCAAGTTGAGTAAAAACTTATCTTGGACAATATCATGACAGATGATCAGACTCAGGCAGAATGACATTGACATAAGTTCACGATGGAGGAGGTAACACAAACTCTCCATGTGTTTTTAAGAATGACCAAACGGAGGAGGACACAACTCTATGTTACGAGAAAAACTTCCTAAGTTCATATTGAATACCAAATATTGACAAATAAATGGAAGGATGTGCTTTGTCCAAGGGAGACTAATTGTGTTTCCATAAAAAGAAAATACTTTTCCCATCCTCTTTTTGGGGCATATTTGATTTTTTTGTCTTTTTCAATATTTTGAAAGAGATTGAAAAAGAATAAAATAATGTTGTGTTAGAAAGGAGGAAAGAGTGTTGCAAGCATACTAGTTCAAAGCACAAGGAACACACTAATTCCTAGAGAAAGGAGACATGTGCAGGAAAATGACACTGAGGGAAAATTCCTCCATGGGACAAGGTGTCAATTCACAGAGGCAAAGTTCTACAAGGCTTGCGTATAAGGAATTCTTCAAAGTTTCAGTTGAGAGAAACATGAAGCTGACATTATGCCAAAGATGCAGAGATGCAACTCTTATTAGCAGGACACAATGAAAACCCCTTCAATGTATTTTTCATGAGCCCAGAGAAGCTAAGCTCAATGTGGTTTTTCATTTTTAGAGAGTCTGAAAAAGAATAAAAGGAGATTCCATTGGGGTTCCTTTTTCGAAGGTAGTCTAGTCAGATCGAAAAAGGGATAAACTAGCACCAAAAAGATGTCTTTTTAGAACCATTTTAACAAGTGTGACACAGACAAGGTCGCTCGACAATCATTTCAATTTTAAGGAGTCTGAAAAGATCTTAACTATGGACTCACAACCTTTTTCTAGATTTAGTCTCCTTAGCCCAAAAAAGTATAAAATCTACTTAGGAGAACTCTCCCAGTGAGACGAATCTCCCGAGGTGTACCTTTTTCCTCCTTAATCTACAAGCGGGAAAAAGGGGTAAACGCATGCTAGTAGATGTTTTTATGTACCAATTAATAGCTATGAAAGAACAATGTCACTCGACAATCTTTTCAATTTTAAGGAGTTTGAAAAGAGCTTAACTATGGACTCTGTATAGTATGTTCTTCTGGACCAATTTAATGATTTTGAATGAACAAGGTCACTCTGCAATCTTTTCAATTTTAGGGAGTGTGAAAAGAGCTTAACTATGGACTCCGTGGGGGTTCCTTTTTCGTAAATTTAGTCCCTCAGGCCCGAAAAAATGTTAAACTTATACCTGAGAATACTCTTCTAGCGAACCGTGTGGACTGAAAAGGGGGTAAACTACCGGCAGACAGATGTTCCTTCAAATTTTAATTTAGCGAGCATGAAGGACAACAATATCGCTCGACAATATTTTCATGTTTAGAGGGTCTAAAAAGGGATTAAAAGAAGACCCATTTTATGGGAGTCATGTGGATGAGGCCAAGAGTGATTAAGATCAGACATATGAGGCTCAAAATCATAATCATGATAGGACTAACAAGGACTCCCAAGCCTTAAAGTCATTAACAACAGTATGGACACCAAAATGAAACCAAGATCTACCTAGGGCATCCAATGTGGAGGTAGGCTCTACCAATAAATTATGACACTTCTAAAGAAACAATGATGGTTTCATGTCACAACTCAGTAGGATCGGTCCTATGGAAAGGAGGAAAAGACAACGAGATGTAGAAAGTGGAGGTGGAATCCTAACTTAAATGCAAAAAGTTGGAAAAATGACTTTTACCAAAGGACCTTAAAATGTGACCCATCTCCCAAAAGTTTTCCAAACCAAAAGTGAAGTGTTTCATAACATCCAATGAGAAACTCAAGAACCATGCTAAATGATTTTCAAGCCAAAAAAAATGACAAAAGGTTCCAAAAGGTGGGAAAAAAGGACAAAAAAGTCTATAAAAAGAAGCTGACAACTCATTTTCACCATTTCAAATTGAGAATTAACGAAAAATCCAAAAAAAAACCCTTTTCTAAAAGAGTTGATTTTGGGAGCTTCAGAGGATGAAAGAAACTTCCTCTTGGACCAGGTAAGTACAAACTAGCTCCTCTTGCATTTCCATACTTATTTCTTGCATTATTTTTAGTTTTTTGTGGGGCACGCACTCTTAAAAAGGGGCAACCATGAATGTATGCAGGTTTTCCAAGGACAACCTACATATGCCCATGGGAAGAAAACACTCTTCCCGCATGCATGTGCGACTGCGCTCACTACAACTCACGTACACCCTCAAAATGGTAAGAAAAAGAAAAAACAAGATATAACTTTATCCCTAGACTTTTCATTGATAGGATGTATGTCCATTGGAGAGAGAGAGGGAGCATGAAGACATTGATTTTTTTGTCGAAGAATACCCTACTTCTATCGCCGAATTAAAAAATGTGAGTTGTGGAAATTCTTCTGGTGTCCACTCATGAGGGCACAACCCAGGTTGTTGAATGGCTTGGTATATTACTAGCAACCAGATGCAGAGGCATTTATTCTCAAGGGGAAGTCATTGACTCCAACGACTGAGGATATTTATTTTCTAACTGGCCTTTCAAGGAGAGGGGAACCAGTCAACCTTCACTCTTTTCTCCCTGGGCCTCACAACATTTCTGAGTTGATCGGGCAACACTAAAAGGTTGGCATAAATAAAGTGGGTTCTCAGGTGTCGATCCACAAAATTACCAACCTATCACTGAAAGTGATAGTTTTACTTATTGGGTGGATCACTGGATCCGTGACCTTACAATAGGCCTCCTAGGCACACATGAATTGTGCATTATAGGGATTAAATGCACGAGTGTTCAACTGGAGCACAACCATGATAGAGTGCATGAAGAGGCATCTTACACAGTGTCATGGGAGGAACAATAAAAAATTTGGGTTCAACACTATATTATGCTCTTGATTCGAGAGAGAGTACCCAATATTAGTCTGCGAGATACCATACGGGGGCATCTGGCCTCCTTCCCAACATTGTGAAGATGGGAGAAATTTTTTTCGCAATAGGGTGGAGGGAGGACCATTGAGGACTTTGACGATACCTTCTTTGACTAGTGGTCTCAGAAGATTCTGATTATAGAGAACTACCACTATGCTATGATCAACTTCTCTAGGGATCCTGATATGCCCGTACCTCTCAGAGAAGAGTGAGGAGAGATAGGTATGTTTTTTTTTTATTATTATTAATCTTTATCTTCTTTTTATATATATCAATTTTATGTGTACCAGAGTATCTGAAAGCTATGTATGTGTTATGTACAGATGTGGGACAAGTGCATACAACTGATTTTGCAAGGAGAAGGCGGCGTCCTTGACCAAATACAACACCAACAACAACAGCCGGGGGACTTCCAGTCATAGAGGCTGAGAGAGCATTGAGATGGGTGGAGTGGAACCTCACCACGCTCACTCGTACAATGCTCATGGCTGAGATAGAGGATCTCTTTCCATCTATGCAACCTCATGTAATATTTTATGGCATTTGTAAAACATTGTCGTTCACTATGGTAGGGCCAACAGGCCTCATGCTTAGCTTAGGGTGGACCACTTACGTGCCAAGGGAACCATTTGTATATTTTTGAGGGCATAAGCCCCGCAATGTATGCTAGACATATTATTTTTTGAGGTGCTTGTGCCC
>ML795260.1:268753-302234 GCA_009831015.1 Picea engelmannii
CTTTATATACACACACACACACACACACACTCGTGTGCCCGTGCCTCACATACAAATTTAAAAAAAAAAATGATTTTATTTAAAACATAGAAAATTTAATTATATGTATGATGAAAAAATGATTTTTTTTTTTAAGTAAAAAAGGATGGGACCTGTTATATTAGCATAGGAAAAATACAATAACCATTTGCGATGCCAACTGTCCCACCTAAACAGGAAATCGGGATAGCTGGGCATCCCTTGCCATGTGTTACCCAGCTGGAAAAATTCACAAAATTAACAGTGTGTCGTCCTGCCCGAAGGAAACCATAACTATCAGTCACGAAGTTGAAACTGTATGTCCTGAACTAGTTCTAAGAAAACTAAGAGCTGACTGGCCCGAAGCCTAAATTATAACAAAAAAAACAAATTCTAATCCAGAGCATCATTTAACCTTTGAGCCTGCGCACTTGTCCTCATCCTCGTGTTGTCGCCAACCTGTTGGAAACACATAAGTATGCGCACACATTGGGCATTGTCTCTTTGGAAGAGTTCTTGAGTGAGACGCGAAGAGCAAGTCGAGTCTCTGGTCAATTTGTGCGAGGTGAAAGATCTTATCATCCAACAGACTCCTCAACTCAAAAATGAGAGTGAGGCACCCTGAATCAGCGAAGAGTGACTACTCCTACCTGTGCCTCTCAATTGACATCAGGGGGATGGGCTCGACTGCTTCATGATGCGTGTGCGCTTGTTGATTGTGTTCTTGTAGATCTTCCTCCATGGGTGGCTTAGGAGGGACCTTCTCTTCGACATAGCAGATAGGGTAAGGCTCCTCTAGGCTGGTGGCGCTGGGCCCAGGCAAAATGCTCACAGGTGGAGGCTTGTTGTCTGAACCAAACTCCGAAGGTGGGTTCCATTTATCTAGCACTATGAACAGAGTGTGCTCAGGGACACTCTCCAGGCCTTCCTCCGGGATATGATTTAACAAAATTTGAACTAGCATGTGTCTAAAGTATAAACTCCATGAGTCCCACCATATTAAACCACTCAAGAAAAGTTGCAACCACTAAGAGTGTAGATTCAAGGAATACCGCTAAGAGTGTAGATTCAAGGAATTCTGAACAATCTAAAATGCAATACAATTTTTCAATAGTTGATACAACCATCATATTTAAAGTCTTAAAATAGCAAGTGTTGCATGGCAGCGTAGTCCCTCTCGGGTTGGAATGGGAATAAATGCACTGCTATGGCGGGACTAAGGTAGAAATAGAAGCCCGAAGCAACGTACATGTGGGAAGAAGCTTGAAGTACATGTTGTATCCATGCAGAAAATGACTCGTGCCAGTGTGTCACATGGAAACCATAAGACATCGGGATGGTAGATGACCTGGGGAGAATGTCACTAGAGAATTAAGGCCAGAACCCTGAAGAACCGGAGTCTCAAATTCCCAAATTAGTTAATCATAATATTATATTAATATGGGGTTAATATGCAGATATTCTTGCATAATAATATGTTAGCACTGAAACAACAACCTAATGAGGATGTTCATCCTACTGCATCTTTTATAGATGTGATGTTCATGTTTAAGTTTTTTCCTCGGGCGTGTATAGTTCAAATATGGGACTTAGAAAATTTGTGTCATAATTACTTGAAGCAATAAAAAAGGATAGTAATAGTTTTTTTTTTCTTTTTAAATGAAGGTTCCTAAAAAAAAGGAGCAAGAATCACACACATTAAACATTTAAATTTAATAAACACAATTTCCTGACATCCAACATAGTTGAAGATAAAAATTTCTCATCACATAAAAAGAAAAGAAGATGATTGATATGCACCAAGAGAATTGATTTAGCATTTCGAAAACAGGCCCACAAGGCACTGTCGAGATTGTTCCCGAAGTAGTTTTCTTTGAAATTTATCAAAATTTAATAATGTATGTTACATATTTCTGGAAATTTAAATGTGTTTGTCATATAGACTAGGATTGGGCTCCTATGGACCATAAAAGAAATAAGTACAAGAAATAGGTTTGTAGAAAGAAGAAGTGGTTGATGGTAGAGAGGAAGACCTGAAAAGAATAAATTGGAAGTTATCAGTATTTGGTTAGATATTTCTATTTAAAGAGGTGGAATAATTGGATTGGTAATGAAAGAAAGATGTGATCAGTATAGAATTACTATGATGGTATCTATTTCTCCCTTTTCTATTTTCTTGTTGATGCCTTTTTATTTCTCTCATTGACGACCACTAGAATCGTGCCAACCAGTTGTTTCTCGTCTTCAGTGAGCTTGTCGATCCCCCTTTGGAGTCATTCTTCAATGTAGCTTCTCATGGGGAGCACGTTGATTTCATCCCGTATTTTTATGTTGAAAATATCGATTTCTAATTTCCTTAGATCAATAGAAATACTATGCAGAGTCTATTCAATTTCTTCATTTTGTGTTGAATAGACCACTAGCCCATTGTCCACATCATGTTGACCATATTTAAGGATGTCGTAAATATTTTCTAAAGACAACCCCTTTAAAATATCAACTTGTTCATGAAAGGATTTCTTGGTTAAGGAAAAGGAGTTGAGGATTAAGTTTGGGTCTTCAACCTCATTGGTACTTCGAGCTAAGTCTATTTCGGTCAGGCTTCTGAATAATTCTTCTTTATTTCATATGGCTTGTTCACATGATTTGAGAATGAGATGCAGGTTCTTAAATTTATCTTTCCATCATGATTTTAATTGTTTGATCCTGTTTGGGGAGGGGATATCTTCTTGTCTTCTTATAATATCTAATATGTTGATGACATGGTGGCCAAAAGGGATCAACATCCTTAGATAGAAACTTTCTTCATTTTTTAAATCCGCATGCAAATTTTTGTGCAAAGCATATTCCCTCATTCGAAATGAATATATATTTTGTGATGTTTCGCAAGCTTCAATAATTAGCTCCATTATTTTCTTGATATTATTCTCCACATAAAATCTATAGGATGTGAGGAAGCTAGAGGATCCTTTTAACTTGGTTGCAGGGGTGGCATGCACAGTTTTTGCTAAAGTACTGGAAAACAATGGGGTAGGAATAAAATCTTCCTCTAATTCCTTGATTCAGTCATTCAGTCTGGAATTCTCCTCTTCAATTCCTCCAATTGAATAATCAGGAGACTCTACATTTTCTTAGTGAATTCGAGCAATTTGGGATGGATGCATGTTCCTAAGGTTAATATTTGAACGAGCTTTCCCTTTCTTATTTTTTACATCTCTCTTTTCAATAAATAAATTTTTAGATTAGTTGTAAAAACCAATGCTCTAGAATACAAAGGATTCATCTTCATAAAAAAAAATTGTTTCATCTATTTCCATTGTGGAACTATGGTGCATCATGTCTATAGGTTGATCAACTTTGTGAAACACGTCATCGACAACAGTCTCAAGTTGCATGTTCTCACTTTCAATTTCGGGCTCTTCCGCTTTCCCTACAACATTTTTTCTCTTCTTCATCACGGGAAGCTTGTAAGAACTATCATTTTTTCCATGAGGCAGGTTCTTATATCCTCCTTTGTTTGAATAATTTTGGGTTTCTTTCTTACTGGGGTGATGCGTTGGAGTGATGCTCTATGATGTCATTCTCTTGGGAGTGCTAGCCAGGGACTAGGCACTCTTCTAACCAGATCATTTCTCTATTGTTTGTACAATTCAGTTGTGATTTGAAATGTCTCTACATCATCATCGTCAGGAGAAGGGGTGTTTTATTCATTGTGTATGTCTTCGTTCAGGCATGTATGGATAAAAGAGATGATAAAAAAAAATGCTAGTAAATGTTCTAGAAAAATTCCATTAGGGTTGAACCCTCTTAGCCTTTAAGCATATCTTAAGTTCAAGTTGTTGAAATGGCCTGCAAATTCGTCAATCTTGTTGACATTCTTGAACATGAAGTCCCCAACTTTCCAAGGCGAAGGAATGAACTTCTTTTTCTCTTGCCATTGAAAAAATGCAACCAACAGTTGTATTTCCTTGCTATTTCTTTAACAAACATCTTGTTCATGATGTGACATGGAAGGAAAGAAGGATTTTACTTAGATCCAAAAATAATTATTACACTATAATTTTTCATTTCTTGAACTATCCCTTTCATTTCCAAAAAAATGGTTGCTTGGTCTGACATCCCAGGAGCATCCTTTCCTAACAATAAATCTTTGAAAACTAAGACAAAGTCATTAAAAACCTCATAAAAAAAATGGGAGGCTTTGAGCCTCCACAAGGCATGGTACCAGAACGTTAGTTTTGGAAACATAAAATAGTGTGTTATCACAAAAACCAAGTAGGATGACATATAAAATTTATTCTCTTCTTTGAATCTTGACAATTGGGAACATATTTCAATGGAAATTAGCTTCGCCCAATAAAAAATGGATTGTTCCTTGACTATGAAATACAACATATAAAGAACCATGCAGGAAATGCTTGTCATGGATTCCTTTCTCATTATTATTGTAAACAACCAAGCAATTTCCCAGAATGGATTTATAAAAGAATTGACCTGCAACTTTGTGATATCTTCAGGAACTATTGTGGGGTATTCCAAGAACTCAAGTAAGAGTTCCAACCTATTATCATATTTTTTTAGGAACTTCTTGCAATCTTTTCCTCTGAAGTTCAATGTTGGCTCTAGAAATCTTAGCATCTTGTGGAAGACCCGAGGTGAGAAAGAAACATGAGAATGGTCGCGCAGTGGAAAAATTCTTTGAATTGAAATATATTTTTCGGTGCACCAAGAGACCATCTCCTTACAGTCAAAAACATCAGGGACACAACATGCAAGAGTCATTCCAAAGGTCTAAATCACTTTGTTCTGGGTGGAATGGGAAGAATAGTAAGATTATGCCCTAGACAACTAGAGTTTTGGCCCTCACGCCCAAAATTATTCATTGTATCTCCACATAATTGTTATCGAGTTACTGCCATAAGTTTATGAGAATGTTCATTTTCTCTAGACAATTTTTGAAATGAAGAGTTGGAAGGGATAATATAACCCTCGACAAATCTTGGTCCAATGCATGTGAATGGGAGATCTCCCTGAGCCTTTTGCTCATTAATGACAATATCGATGGTTGTTTCATGATGTGTTTCTAGAATTAAAGACTAGTAATTGAATACTTAGAAGTGCAAATATGGCGAGTATGGAGAAGAGAAATTAAGGATTGGATATTTCGTGAATGTACCAACACGATGACCCACGAAAGGCATTCCATGATGTTTGAGATGAAAAATTGGAAGGGATAATATAACTCTCTGCAGATCTTGGCTTAATGCATATTAATGGGACATCTCCTCGAGTGTTTCACTAATTAATGACAATGTTGATGGTTCTTGCATGATGGGTTGTTAGCATCAAAGCTTAGTAATTGCAGATTTAGAAAGAAGTACAAATATGGCAGCGACCAGAAAGAGCATTTAAGGAATGGATAATTATCGAAAGTAGTCGATTGAACTTCAAAATAGGGTTACAATGTATAACCATGATAGGTGAGGGTCGACGGTCAAATTGCATGTCTCGTAAGTTTTGAGTGCAAAATGTATAGCACGGAAGAGGACATGATGGGACAATCCAGTGGTGATTTTGTATATCGTGGAACTCCGGGTAGTGTTTAGAGGACACAAACATTGGAAGTGAAATAATGATCCCGCCTGTCCATGAAAACACAATCGAAAATGTGGCTAAGTATGGAATAGGGAAACAGTAGGCCAGACTCATTTTCGATAATATATTGAAATTTGTAATAGATGTTCCATTACCTAGCAAGATATTTTCTACATGTTTCTGGGCAAGTTGTGTAGCGACAGTCAATGTGACTGTCTCGTCGATCCTTTTTCTTATTAATGATGATATGTACAATTGATTTATGATGAAATGTTAGAATTAAACCTTGGTCGTTGCATACTTTGAAAGAAGTGCGAAGGTGGTAGGCACAAGAAATAATGACTAGGAATTGTAGATTTTGTGAACCCGCCAACTCGAGGATCCGTGAAAGAGATTCCAAGAAATGGGAAAGTATGGAAAAAGGTCATACGGGCTTAAAACTAGGGTGAAAAGGGTTCCCCAGGAGACATGATGCCCCGACATTCAAATTGTATGTCTCGAAAATTTTTAGTACAAAATGTGTAACAAGAAAGAGGGGATGATGTGGGATTCCGCCAGTTAATTTGTATATCACTAAATTCTAGGATATCTCCTCAATCCTTTCTCTCATTAATGGAAATATTTACGAATCCTACATGAACTGTTAGCATTAAAGATTACTAATTTCATATCCAGAAATAAGTACGAAGGTGGTGGGGACAGGGAACAATAATTAAGGAATGGATAATTATCGAAAATGGTAGGTCGGGATTCAAAATAGGGTTACAAGATATAACAAGTAGAGTTTAGGGGTCGAGGGTCAAATTATATGTCTTGGAAGTGTTGATCGCAAAACATGTAGCATGGAAGATGGCATGATGGGGCAGTCCAGTGGAGAAATTGTATATCCTAGAAATCCAGGTACTATTTGCAAGTCATGAAACATTGGAAACACAATCTTGAGATCTCCATTTCGAGAACTCACAATCGAAAAAGTGTCTAAATATGGAATAGGGAGACAATAGGCCGGACTCGTTTTCACTAATATATTGAAATTTTTAATAGATATCCCATTACCTGGAAATATCTTTTCTACATGTTTCTGGACAAGTTGTGTAGGGATAGTCAGTGTGAATATCTCGAGCCTTTTTGTTATTAATAAAATTATTTACGGTTGTTGCATGATGAAATGTTAGCAATAAACCTTTGTTGTTGCATATTTGGAAATACGTATGAAGGTGGCGGGCACAGGAAACAATGACTAGGAATTGGATATTTCGTGAACCCACCAACTCGAGAATAAAAAATAGGGTGAAAAGGGTTCCCCGAAGATGTGAGTCCCCAACGGTTAAATTGCATGGCTCATAAATTTTGAGTGAAGAATATGTAACATGGAAGAGGGGACAATGTGGGATTCTGGCAGTCAATTTGTATATGGCAGAGGTATGAGTGTTGTTTGCAGGTCTTAACACAATGAAAGTGCAATCTAGAGGCTAGAATAATTAATGTGCATTAGGAAGGGCACTAATGTGGCGAGATGGAAAGGAGAGATAAATGATTTGAAATTTTTTGTGAACCCAGGTAGAGTGAATCTTGAGAGTTGTAAGAGCCTAGGGTGGAATTGTAGATAACAAAATTTTTGGGTGCAATATATGTATGACAGAACATAAGGAAAAAATTGGGTAAGTATGGAAAGGAACGACATTCATTCAGAGTGTCATAAATGGCATTTTAATGTATGTTAATGGGAGATGTCCTCGAGGTTTTTGCTTGTTAATGCTAATTATTTTGTACCAGTGTGTTGATTTTTCACTAGTAATACCATAATTAATGTGCATTGGAAAGGGTGCAAAGGTGGTGGGGATGGAATGCAACAATAGATTCTTTGAAAATTTTGTGAAAGAGTGAAGCTTGCGAGTTCGAGGAGTCTGGGGTGGAATTGTAGATCACATATGTTTTGGGTGCAATATGTATATCACATAACAAGTGGTGTGAGAGTTTGATAGTGCCAACCCCAGAAACCACAACCACAAAATTGACTAACCATGGAAAGGAACGATGATCGATTGGACTTGTGATGTGAGGATATAGATGGAGATGAAGATCTTTTAGTCCACCAACCTGGGAACCCACGATCATATAAATGAGACTAAGTATATAACCACAAAGGGATAATAGAGGGGAACAAGAAAAGGGAGAAAGGGGTAAGTATCTCACATAACAACATCTAGTGTTTGTTTATTAATGCCAATGTTTTCAAACCTCTGGTGATTTCTTAATAGTAAAAGCATAAATTGCAGATCACAAATTTTTTGGGTGAAATATGTATATGATGAAATAGGGGGCATAAGAGTTTGACAGTGCTAACTCGGGACTTGGTGGTCAGATAATTGGCTAAGTATTGAAAGGGATGACATTCGGTCGGGTTCATGATGTGAAGATATAGATGAAGATGGGGATATTTCAATTTGGCAACCCAGGAAGTCATGATCATAGAAATGTGACTAAGTATAGAACCAGAAAGGGATAATAGAGGGGAAGAAGCCAAGGGAAAAACAAGTAAGTATAGAGGAGGGAAAAGAAAGTCATAAATGAACATTTGGTCTCATCTATGTAATATACTTGGAGATCGACAAAGACAACTTCAAGTTTAAAGAGATTTTGTTTATATTTATTCAAATAGTATTCATATTAATATATCTTAATAGATTATTTGTGGTCCAAATGTAAACCGTCTTCCAATTTGTAGGGTGTTTTTCGTCTCGCAAATTTTGTTCAAACCCATAAGCAATAGAATATATATATATATATATATATATATATATATATATATGGCGTAAAATTTTTGTATGCAAGTATATTCTCAAATAGAAGAAGATGTAATATATTCACAATATTGAACAGGAACATGATGTCAACACCTGAGTTGTCATGTTCAAATAGAGTCATTAATTGACTCTATTTACGGGGCCCCGAAGAATCAAAGCATGACGGTTCCACCCATTTATTTCTTAAGTATAGGATGGGGGCCACATAACTATGTCGTATCACAAATTATTCTTCCATGTAAAATGTAAGGAGCGAATAAAGTATCTTTTATTTAAATCGAAGTGATGGGCAGGGGAAAAAAAAAATTTTCATGGATGTTTAACTACAGATCAAAGAGAGTCCTAAATTCTTGTATAAAGAGGTTGAATTCATGTATCAATATCTATATAGGAAAATGAGTCAATTAAAAAAAATATACAAAAAAAAAACAATATTAAACATTGGAAAACACCATACAAAAACCTCAAATATTTTATATTCGGATAAACTGGGTTAAAAAATACAGCTGAGATTATTTCCCAAAATAACTCTCTTGAAATAGTTCAACACATATTCTCTGGAATTCAAATGCGTTTTCCATAATTACTGCGATTGGGGATCCCACAGACTAAAAAAACAAATATGTACAAGAATCAATCTTGTAGACAATCTTTTATAGATTTCAACTTGATCATCAAATGATTTCCTAGTTAAAAACAATGAGTTGAATATCAATTTTGGCTCTTGGACATCATGGGTGCTGCCAGCTAGATCTATCTGAGATTCTTGAATAGTTTGTCTCTTTTAGATATGGTATTCCTGCATTAGTTTTTTATTCAACATTCAATACTTTGTTAAGTGTTAATTTCCCTCTATCATAAAAAATTTGGGGTTTAAGGTGCCTTCCTTTAATGTTCTTGGTCATCCGCATCTAAGACAACTTAGATATAGGATTCAGTCCCAATTCAAAGACGAGGGATTGGTTTTATGTGATGTCATATTTGGGGGAAACGACTTCTCTTAGCCAACAAAAGATGAGAAAAAAAGTTCAAGTATCCTGTGACTGGTATTATCCCTGTATTCGATCGTTTGTTTGGTTGAAAGTCCTTCTTGAAGATTTTTATGTTGAATTTCTTTGTTTTATGACTGTAAATTGGAAGGGATGTTCAATTTACTTGCAAAATGCTCCTTTTTTGAAGTATATAGATTCTTCTAGCAACACATATTTGGAAATTCTATCAAATGTTACAGATCACACCAAAATATATCTTTCGTCATAGGAGTGTCACATATCGTGGCTCACAAAATGGTATGGAATATTAAGAAGTGACACTAAATATTACTCCATGCCCGAATATACTCATAAGGAAATTATAAATTTGGATCCTCAGGAAGGTGATAAACTGTATGAGTGGTTGAATCAACATTCTAAAATTGCATAACCTTCTATCCCAAACTTGTAACAAACTTGACAGACAACCAACTTCTATCTCGATGTTTGTTGAGAAACCTCTAGATGTAGTAACAAATTCGACATAAAATTAACTTTTGATCACTATTGGTACTAATTTCAAGTGTATCAAGTTGTGACCCTAGGGTCTAGGTAGCTTCATATTTAGACATCCACATTGGCAGTGACCCCAAGGTCCATATAGCTTCAACTTCACACATTGACGCTGGAGGTGGCAATGGGAACAATGCCATCGATTGTAGAGCGGTAGTGTGGTGAACAAGTAGGCCCGTTATTGTCAAAAAACTTAGACTGGAGGGTTGTTAGACCTGCAAAAGAGAATCGACTTTAGTGTTTCTTTGTCACAACAATTACAATGTTATTGTGAATCTAGAAATCTTTGGAGGTTGGGTGTCCTATGTGATGATGACTTTGACATTAGGTGCATGTCATACATTTATTATATGGACATTACAGTGTTAATGTAATTTCCACATTTGATGATAGGTCGATTTCATTGCCACAAGCAATATTAATTGGGTAATTAATTAACATCCTTGAAGGACATGAATCCCAAACAACCCCTGCAAATTTTTAACGAGTCATGTGTTAAAAAAATACATTATTTTATATTTTAAAAAATAATAAATTGTATTTTCTATCTCCGACATTAGGTTGCACACATAATAATTTTTAAGTTAACCGAAATTAATATATAGTCAACTCAGATCCCTGGAAGCGATCAAAATCCCTAGAGCTACTTTATTTCCATTATGTTGATTGGGATAGAAGGATCCACCACAAAGAGAAATAAACAAGGTAGAAATAAAAGAACCTGTGAAAATGCAAGTTGGGGATGGAAGAACTCTATGAGAAAGAAGACACTTTGTGCATATCTACCTGTTATCTTGATGAACAAATCAAGAAACACTTGCAGCAAGGCCATGGCAATTTATTTGAACCAGACAATTCAATACTTCAATCATCGAGAAACTTCCATTTTTTTCAAATATTGAATCCACTACAACAGAAGAAATGCATTTTCATTATTCAAAGCACGAGAAACAACATGAATATTGACATTTAGTGGAAATAGCTTTGGAATATCTACTACATCAAGGTATCTTCTAAAGAATGAAACAAAATCATTACATGAAGGTGGTAGTAAAAGGTGATATTCATAAACCAAATCATTACCTAAATATGTCAAACTTCTTGCAGAAGGTGGTAGTATAAAGTAATCTTCAGAAAGTGTTGCAAATTCCATAGTCCAGAATTCCTCCCCATTAACTTTTCCCAGTTACTTGTAGATGCAGGAATCAAGAAATTTTGAGAGCCTCATTCCCTAATTATATACCCACCTTCAACCATCGGGATAATAATCTTGCAAAGAGTTGTAATCTCTTCAACCCATATGAAATTATATGCATAAGAATAGTGAAAAAAATGTGTAGTAGTGATAGAAAGTTCATTGTAGTTTGTTACTACATCTAGAGGTCGGTGAACAAACTTTGACAAATAATTTGAATTTATTTCAAGGCTGTTACTACACCGAAAAGTCCCTCAACAAACTTTGACATAGAAACTTCTGTAATTTTAGGATGTTGATTCAACCACCCATACAGTTTCTCACATCCATGAGGATCCAAATTTATAATTTCCTTCTGAGTATATTTGTGCATGGAGTAATATTTGGCATCACTTATGAATATTCTATACCATTTTGTAAGCCACGATCTATGCGACTCCTTTGATGAAACATAAATTTTGGTGTGGTCCGCAGGATTTGATACACTTGTCCAATCTGTGTGGTTGGAAGAAGATATATACTTCAACAAAGGAGAATTTTGCAAGTGAATTGAAAGTCCCTTCCAATTTATAGTAACAAAACAAATAATTTCAACACACAAATCCTTAAGAAGGCCTTTCAACCAACCAAAGGATCAAATACAGGGAGCATACCAATCATAAGATACTTGAATTTTTTTTGTTTGAGTTTATGTTGGATAACAAAAACAAAATCGCTCAAAGTTGACGTCACATAAAACCATTCCCTCATCTTTCAATTGGGCTTGAATGGCATCTCTAAGTTGTCTTGCCTATGGATTACTAGGAACATTACAAGGAAGGCACCTTAAATCCCAAGTTTTCGATGATAGAGGGAAATGGGAATAAGTATTTAAAATGAACACTGGAGGATGATAATATAATATTATGTAAATCTTGGTTTAATTCATTTTAATGAGAGATTACCTTGACCTTTTCGCTTATTAATTCCAATAATTTTGAATACATGTGGTGAGTTGTCACTAATAAAGGCATGATTAATGTGCATTTGAAATTTTTGTGAACTTGAAAGCCCGTGAACCCACGAATTTGTGACAACAAGAGGTGAAGAATCAACTAAGTATGGAAAGGCAGGGAAGAATTCCTTAAAAAAATTGAAGTAAGAAACAATTTTTCCAAGTTCAAGAGCCACAAAAAAAGTTCAGATCCCATAATATTGACCTCTACCAATTTGATACTAGGCGACTGGAGTGCATCTGGGGTGCCTGTGAGAAAATCTAATGCTTTGGTGAAGAATTGTTTGTATTGCAACATGTGACAATAATTGTGTCCTAATAGCATTTAAAATGAACACTGGGGGACGATAATATAACCTGTCATAGATCTTGCTTCAATGCATTTTAATCGGAGATGTCCTCGATATTTTTAGTTATTAATTCCATTTTTTTCAAACCTGTGTGGTGAATTGTCACCAAGTAAAATCGTAAGTAATTTTCATTGGGAAGTGTGTGAAGGTGGTGGGGATGGATGAGAGAGATAAATTATTTCAAACTTTTCGGAACTTGGGATTCTGTGAACCCATGAATCTGGGACAACAAGAGGTGAAGAATTGACTAAGTATGGAAAGGCGGGGCGGTCAGACGGATGAGGAAAGACCCATCGTAGGTAGAGTGAATGTTGTGAGTTCGAGGAGTCTGGGGTCGAATTGTAGATCACAAAATTTTTGGGTGGAAGATGTATATCAAAGAATAGGGGACATGAGAGTTCTATATCTCCAATCTGGAAACTCGCGGCCATAAACATTAACTATGGGAAAAACATTCTCAACTATGGAATATAGCTGGACCTCGACAAACTTAGGTTCAAGTACAAAGATAATTTGTTTCTATTTATTTAAATACCAGTCATATTACTTTATTTTAATAGTATCTTTGTGGCCCAAATGTAACACATGTTTCAATTTGAACGGTGTTTTCGACTCACAAAGTTTGTTGAAACACATAGGGGATAGAGAAAATATGATTTAACATTTCCATATCCAAGCATATTCTCAAATATGACAACCTATAATATATGCACAGTATTAAAGAGGGACATGATGCCAACACCTTTGTGGATGACAGTGAAATAACACAATATTGCCTTCTTATTATGATGATGCCTTAGAAAAACTAAAATAACCAACATTTTTTTCCAATTCAAGATGGACACAAACAAATCATCAGATCCCATAATATTCACCCATTAATGTGTTTTAATGGGAAATGTCCTTGAGATTTCCTCTTATTAATGCCAATTGTTTTGAACCTTCTTGGCAATTTGCCACAAGTAAAATCATAATTAATGTGCATTGAAAAGGGGGAAGGTGGCGGGGATGCAGGGGAGCGAAAAATGGTTTCAAACTTTTGTGAAGTCAGGATTTTGTGAACCCATGAAACTTTAAATACTCAACTAAGTATGGAAAGGCGGGGTGGTGAGACAAATTCATCATAGGTAGAGTCAGGCTTGCAAGATCGAGGAATATAGGGTTTAATTTTAGATCACTGAAGTTTTGGGTGCAAGATATATACCCCAATTACGAGGCATGAGAGTTTGATAGTGCCTTCCTGTGAACCCACGACCATAAAATTGGCTAACTATGAAAACGAACAGGTGTCGGTCAGACTCATGATGTGAATATATATATTGAGATGAGGATTTTTTAGTTCACCACCCCGGGAACCCGAGAGCATAGAAATGTGACTAAGTATAGAACCACAAACAGATAATAGAGGGGAAGAAGAAAAGGGAAAAACATGTAAGTATAGAAGAGGAAAAAGAAAGGGAGAAAAGAACTTTATCCCTAACACAACAACACTTAGTATTATAATTATGAAGCCATAGAAACACATTAAATATGGGAAAAACATTCTGATCTATGAAATATAGTTGTAGCTTGACAAACTCTGCTTCAAGTCCAAAGAGATGTTGTTTATATCTATTTAAATATTTTTCATATTATTTTAGTTTAATAGTATTTTTGGTGGTCCAAATGTAAAACCATGTTCCAATTTGTGTTTCTCAAGTGGAGATGTGTTTGTGAAGACACATTTACTTGAAGCACAGTCCAGGGGAAGGGAAAGTGCAATGTCGACTATTTATTGAGCATATATGTTTTCAAGATTAAGCAATGCATTTCCAAGTGCATGTATCATTTGCATAGTATCAATGTGATTTCTCTCATGTTCTTTGTGTAACTTTATGAATGCACTTATCATGGATTTTTCAACCTTTTCCATGTACATGGCCCGATATGATGTTGTGGCATATGAATTGAGGACATATTGTGCATCTGTATTTGCATTCCACATAATTGGTTGGTACTTGGAGAATCTATTGTTCCATATATGTAAAAGTTTTCATTTAAGGAAAACTGTTGGTTGTTTAAGTGTAGATTGTATGCATTGGATGTACTCAGCTTCTGTTAGATTTAGCTCTCCCGAGAATTTTTCGAAGCTCATTAAGTCATCAAAGTCTCCTTGTTCTAGAAATGAGAACAAATATTTATATTTCTCAATGAGAACATTGTCCTCCAAACTAATTGGATCTACAATTATTATTGTTCTGATTGGAAGAACAGGGAAGTTGTATCTGAAATGTGAATTTTTTCATTTTTGACAGCTTCTTGTATGATAATGTCTATGAACTTTGTCAATCCTTGAATCCAAATTATCTGTGTTGCATGTCATTTGTTTTTCCAGAAACTGCTCAATATGTGAGATGTTGTCATTTCCATAAACCAATTCACCCTCTTTCCACAATAGGGTGTGTCCATGCCCACTCCCTCTATTTTGGAATTTGGCCACAAAACAGTAGCCCGATAGTAGTCACAAAACAGTGCCTCATCAATTCACTCACTTGTTTGTTGTTTGTTGCTTTCTCTAGTTGGCTTCAACTTTGGAAGGTTGAATTCATGCATCCATAGTTGGCCCTGTTGTTTCACTTTACACCATTGGGATTCTCCATATTCTATTGAAACTACATTTCTGGCATTCCACATTGATGGGTAAGTTTCAATGCTAGGGTTTCACTCAAACATATGGTGTTCAGAAACATAAAATATGAGGAGAACATTCAATTTACTTTTTTATATCTCATTATGGGTGAAACCGAGGTGGATTTTGTGCCTATCATTGACATTTGAATGGGAAAAATACATTTTGGAGGGAAGAGAGTGAAAAAAATGCACCAAACATATTGTTTTCACATAAGAACAAGACAACATCACACTCCTATTTCTCTGGCAAATGTATCGGTTCCAGGAACATAAAATATGAGGAGAACATTCGATTTCCTTTTTTATATATTACTATCACTACAACAGAGGTGGGTTCTGAGCCCAGCATTGACATTCAAATGGGAACAATATGTTTTGGAAGGGAGCGACCTGAAAAAACTGCACCAAACACATGGTTTTGAGAAACAAAAATTACGAGGAAAAAATCTGTTTTCCTTTTTTTTATGTCACTATGTTTACGACAGAGGTGGGATCTCTGGAGAAAAAATATGCTCAAGAAGAAAAACAAGACAACATCACACTCCTATTTCTCTGGTCATAGCAGTCATATACAAAGATGTTCTGGAAGAGGATTTTGGCTCAGGCATTCCCAGTATTGAAAATTCTTACTTGGAAATTGGAAATAGCAAACAACAACCAATGAACACGAATGAAACCATGACACTGAGACTCACCAGTGAATGGGAAATGAAAAAAGCGCATCCCCTGTCCTGCAAATTGCAACAAAAGGTCCAATTGTAGATGTAGGACCCCAACCTTTCAAAGTTGAAGAAAATAAGAGCAAGTAGCAAACAAAAAACCAATTAACAAGTACCAAGAGGTCCAACTACAACCACAGGACCTCAACTTTTCAAATTTGAATCAAACAAAAATAAGCATCATCTAGAGAACCAACGAGAAAGCATGAACTAGTCAACTAGGAATGCTAGTGAAGAACAATATTGCCCAAATTCACTGCAGACAAGATTGTATAAAAAAATTGGAGGAAAATGTTGTGTAACATGCTTGTTAAGCAAACATTTTAGGATGTGAGGCATGTCAGGTAAACATTTAAGGTTGTGAGGACCATCCAAAGCCCTCCCATTGTGTAAAAATTTAATATAGTTGCAGTTTTCACAATTTGAATTCTACATACACAATTGGAACTACTCTTTTGTCGTTCCCCATCCACGGGTAAGTTTCACTGCCATGGTTTCATCCCTATTCGTTGTTTGTTTTTTCCATTTTGCAAGAAATAATTTTAAATACTGGGAATGCTCAAAATCCTCTTGCAGAACATATTTGTATGTGAATACTACAACCAGGGAAACATGACTATAATGTTGTCCTGGTCTTGTTCATGAACTCCAATGTTTGACACAGAACCCACCTCTATCACAACCACAATGACATATAATAAAGGAAATCATTTTTTATTCTCACATTTTTTGTTCTTGAAAACCATACGTTTGGTGCATCTTCTTCAGACTGCACCTCATATTTTTTTTGCATTGCTATTACCCAATGAATCCTATTTTGATGTCCAAGACATGGAAGTGGGCACATGTGATTGGAAGGGAACATAATCAAAAAATGCACCAAACGTATGGTTTTTAGGAACATAAAAAATGAGGATGGTTGCGATAGAGGTGGGTTATGTGTCGAACATTGACATTCAAGAACAAGACCAAGACAACGTCACATTCCTGGTTCTCTGGTCATAGTACTCACATAAAAACATTTTCTGCAAGAGGATTTTGACTCAGGCATTTCCAATATTGAATTTTTTCGCTTGTAAATTGGAAATAACAAACAACGAACAATGAATAGGAAGGTAAACATGGCACTAAAAACCACTTGTCAATGGGGAATGACAGAAGCGCAACTCCAATCACGGTTAAAGAATCCCAAGATTGAAAACTGTGACAAGAGAAATAAGCAAACAAGAGCAACAACAACAGGTAAAAAATAATCTAGTGAACAAGCAATGCGCAAGCATCAACCACTGAACCAATAATGTCGCTGAGGAATAATATTGCCCATATTCACTGCAGACAACATTGTACCAAAAACATTGGAGGAAAATGTATTGTAACAAGCATGTTAAGTAAACATTTAAGGTTGTGAGGCCATTTAGTTAAACATTTAAGTCTGTCAAGACCGTCAAAGGGTCGTGCCCTATGAAAACATTTAAGAAAGAATGCAGTGTGGCAGGTCTATTTACGTACGCAAAATAATTATTTTATTATTTTATAATAATATAAAATAATAACAATTAAAAAATAATAATAATAAAAATAACAATAGTTCGAACAATAAATACTATGTAAAAAAAAAATTAGTCAAAGTGTAACAACCCCTTTTTAAACTACAAGCGAAGCAGAAGTGCGTTTTTTGTTTTTTGTGTTTGAAGGGAAATATGGCGATGACAACAAAAATTAACCACGCAATTGACAACGAACGCAAGAACACAGTTTGGGAAATGGCTTACTATGAATCCACGCACTGGCACAAGAGCAACTGGGTGAGACATGCATAAGGTAGCAAGGAGGAACGACTACCCTCTCGACGCAAAGAAACATGCCTACAAGAACGGACAACATCCCCATCCTAACACAATGAACTTGAGGGACAAAGACTAGAACCTCAAGTCACATGAACCCAATGCCTGAAGGCATTCAACCCATGCGCAAAAATTAACTTGCAATGATCGACAACACTCACACAAAACACTCCTACTCCGACCAAGTTTGCGTTCTTCGCTACCTCATATGGTGTGCCATGATCCCCTCATCAAGAATCATGCCATTCCCAGGTGATAGATGCATCAATAACCTTGGCATGACACATCCTATCTGGACCGAGGAATCTAGATAAATAGACGCGCTAGGAGCCGAATAACAACAGGAAGACTACGCCTATGCCCCAAGCAATGGGTAGACATGACGCAAGATAACCTTTGAATTAACTGTGCGAAGAACCAAAGGAATCTTGTTTCCTATAAGACAACATGTGGTGTAAAGACCGACCAATCACACCGTCCAGCTCTACCTAAGGCACAAGGCGCATAACTTCCAAAAACTAAGGGCTAGTAAGGTTTTAGCTATGCATCAAATAACTCTCGTTCAAAATTATTGCACAACTAAAAAGACTAGTACACCCATAATCATGATGTCTAACGCACCCTGAAATATATTAGGCAAGAAGTCTAGGGGAAAAGGGGTAGACCTATATCAATACTAAAGTCATCGAGCTATCAAAAGGTGAACTAAAAGGCACTTGACCAAACAAACACTTGTCAATAATATACATTGTTCATTAAAAAGGTGAACTCTTAACCTTTGTAAAGGTGATCTTTGTTGCCCAAACAATATTGAAGTTAAAGATAACCCGTCGATATTTATCCAGATAAATTAAATGGCAAGGCTGTAAGAATTATTAATCACAACTTTAATATACAAGTTACAGTTGTTGTCCAAGAAAGTTCTTGATAAATGCACTGGTCAAAATAATGCCATTCATAAAACGCATGAGGCGGCGGTCAAAAAGGTAAGAAGTGGTTGTGTAGGTAAATGTAAAACGATTTCAACGGTAAATAACTAAGATCCCAAGTATGTGTAGTTTCACTTGTTGATGTATTATTTTTTTTAAATAATTTAATGAAATCATGGAGCGAATTTCTTATATAAAAATAATGTAGTTTATTACGGTAAGAGTTCTGGGTGTCTTCACAAAGGTTGCCAAGAATGTAACGGAATGCGAGCAGGTTAGAAGGTCCCCTAGCATTCTAATTAAAATGCAGTAGATTAGTAAATGCATTTTTAATTTTTTTTATCAAACTGAAGCACTGGCTGTCAATGAATGAGAAAACAGAATGTGTGCAGTTTACAAGTCCCCAGGTAAACTGAATTAAAAACCACTCAATATAAATACGATTAATTTGTTTATTCCATGAGAGATGGAAGTAAGGTGTTTACTCAAGTGAAATTCATGGGGCCTACCAAAGTGTGGCTAGTTACCCCAAAGGATGTACAGGTCGACTTTTAGGTAAAACTGAATCAACGCAAAACGTACATTCAGGTCAAGGAACACATGCATGAAAAAGAAACTCCTTCTCATTGACTAGTGAATCAAGGGCTAGGGTATTAAATCCAAGATGAAGTTAGAATGAATCTTACCCATTTCCTTCTATAAGTTAGGTGAAACAAAACCCTTCAAAAAAATAGTTGAACTGGCATACCTAAGTCCGCATACGTTCTGGTAGAGAGAACACCAGGCATCATCAGTGACAAGGTTTAAACAATACATCGGGGTGGGTTCAATTGCATCGCAAAGACGAGGTTTAACAATCATAACTCTATCAACAACCCAAACTATTGTCTGAACACTGACAGTGATAACCTTATTGCCTGAACGTTGTCCAACAATTGCAATGCCTTTTTAATAACAAAAGCTAATTAAATTGGTTTTACTAGCTGAAATGTTACAATGGATGAGTTGTATCGCTACGGTCCCAACAATATATATACAACTTAGGTATGTTGTCCAAACAATATATATATGTAAACTTACTCACCCAAGTCACTCACAATAAAGGCTGTCAATAAAAAAATCTTAGGGAAAGGTATTGTTATCTATCATACACTAGATAAACACACTATCTAAAACACTGGATACACAGGATCCCTGTCATTATTGAATTCACAGCCAGCCTCTCGGTATATGAAATTCAAGTCACATTCTCAATATAAGGGATTCACGGTATCTCAGTTTATTAAACATTCAAAAGGTTTTGTTGTATAAAAATCTAATTAAATGGAGGTTAATCGATGTAGTTATTGTCCTCCCTGGCCATTAATATAATCGATGTCTTTAATACCTCACCATAAATTTGCTTACTTTTAAATATAATTTTTCCACGGAATAACAAAATAAAAAATCAACGAGGAAAAATGATACAGTTAGTTGCCTACTTAAAAAAAATTAATCAACACACTCTCTGTCTCATTAATTCCTGAAATAGTAATTTAGCTATCATAAAATATGGATTTCTATCATATTAATTTTGCTGTCAAATAATATAAATCACGGTGATACAACAAACAAAAACGCCCAGTCATTACGAATGCCCCGACCTTTAATCACTCATGTTATCATAACAAAAGGCTGGAATTAACGTAAAAATGGTTGTCAATAAAAGGATAATATAGTAGCTTGTAAATGTATAAACAAGAGAAAAATGTAGTCCTTAAAGAAGAAAACACACAGTCATCAGAATGGAAAAGAGCCAAGCAATAAGGGTACCCAATGCAGTTTTGGGCAAAATTCGTCAAGCAAACAAATTGAAAAACAATCTCAATCGTCTTCAAATGTTAGAGTGCAGAGAAATATTTTTTTTCGGAAATGCAACACAATTAAGATATGAAAATGCAGAGATTGGGTTTTCAACTTAGAGATTATCAATCAGGGAAAAATAGGGGTAATCCTTCAAGGAGACACAGGGGATTTTAGAGTTTAGGCCATCAGATGCAGAGGCACTCAATCTCTAGAAGGCAATAACCAAAGTCAACTAGAACAACCAACAAGTGTAGATGGCTAACAAGAACGTCATACGCTCACCATCCTTACACAAAAAAGCATGGCATTGAGATCCATAGGTCCTTTAATGCTAAGGCGACGACCGTAGATCAGGCTCCTAGCCGACTGCTCAGGCGAGGACTGGTGAGCTAGGGGTGAAGGATAAACAACCTCAAGGTCACAATCAATGCCACAGGGTGGTCATGACATGCGGGAAACCAAAGTCCATGGGAGTAAACAACCATCGAGCTAAGCTATGGAAAGTTTCAGTCACCAATTTAAAAAAAAAAACATCATTTTACTTTTCCATTAAATAAGCAGATCTAAGCATAAGTCCTAATACATTCTACCATACAAAAATGAAGAGAGCATATCATTGCCTGATCGCGCGCTCCGAATGATGTCCCACGTGCTCCGTGCAACTATCGCGTGCCGACCGTTGAGACTTCACCGGTACCTCCCAGCCAATGCTAGGGGTACTCTTCTTCCCCCTTAGCCCCCCGAGTCGCAAAGGGGCCACGCACTATCCAGATATTTCGACTAGCTCCCAGCTCGCCTCGCAAGGCCGAGCTACCACTCCTCTCCGAGTTGGGTATCCCAACTCCCACAAGAAAATTAGTCAAGTAGATATTTCTGTGGCATAACGTGACGCAAACAGAAGATGGTCCTTCATCCTTCCCCCTCCTTCATTATATAGAGTTTCAAACTTCCTTTCTTTCCTAAAATCTCATTTAATTAAAATTTTAAAAATAAATTCCTAAAACATCTTCTCCATACAAGTGTCCCCCATCCCCTATGTTCCTCCATTATTTAATTTCTTTAATTAACTAATTATCTTATTTCCCTCACCCACCTAGACTTACTCCTAGAATCACTCCTAGGTGTCCCCCAAATTCCCTTACAGGTTTTAAAGGCTTTCCTTATTATTAAATTGTTAATTCAGTTCAAATTAGAAATCTCTTAGATGGTAGATTCTTTACTAAGTTTGACTTTCCGCTTTTTTCCTCAAGTTCCCCTTTTTCCCTTTTTATGTTTACCTCTTTTCCTTGTTTCGTAATATTTTAGATTTTCCCTCTTTCCCCTTTTTAATTAGAACTCAAAAAGGAAGGTGTGGAAATTAACCCTTTTTCCCCTTTCTTATTTAATTAGTATATTTTAAATTATCAAGGTAATATAACAATTAATTCCCTTTTTAAAATTTTAATCCAACATATGTTTTTTGAAACAATTAATTTCTTACTACCTTCATGTTAAAATATTTAACAAAGATCATAATTATTATTCATGTGGTTTTTATTTTTATTAATTTATATATTTGTTTATAGATAGACCAAGTTTTACCACTAGCGTAATTTAGACTTAGACCTTAAATTTTGTACTGGGCGACATTTAATTAGGGAATTTGTTTTAACAATACTTAACACGTTATTCATCCAAGGCCATCTAGGCTCATTCCTTTATCATCAACAATGTGACGTGCCCTTCAGGACGCACTAGGTGCTCCAAGGGTGCCACTTGCCTCATCTATTCCCTTGCGCAATGTGCCCTTCAGGACGCACCACGTGCTCCAAGGGTGCCACTCGCCTCTTGAATGACTTGGTAGACATCAATAACCCCTGGAGTCAACACTCTGCCACGTGAACTTGTGGGAGACTAAGGGCCTCTAAGGAATAAGGCCCATGCCTTATTGTGCACCCCTTAGAATCATCATGAGAAACTATTGCAATCTTCCCTCATGGCATCGTGGATCCTCTCGAACTAGGTAATTGTTAACCTACAATTCGAGCCACGATGGGAGTGCTAGTAGGTTGTGGCAGGGATGCTAACCACACCTCTCCCTCAACATATTTGGTAGTCGTACGTGACCCCTTTACTCCACATGTGAGTCTGGTCGGCAAGCTATCGTCAACCTGCATCATCAACAAATCATGTTAGAACATATCCATATCATATCATCTAATCAGATGCACTAATATCACGGTAAAACAATCAAACCCCAATGGTACACTCCCTGACTCGATCCAGATTCCAAGTGGTTCCATCGATGCCTCTGCATCATCGAGGTCCAAAATCCTGCACACTCAGTAAAACCAAGTCAATAATACATGTCTATGTCAATGCAGTAAAACGAAAAGTCATCAACCCATAACGCCTCATAATCAAAATAAAATGTTTTAATAGCATAATAATCCAGATCACTTGCAAGCAAGTGTCCTCTAAGAATAAGTTCGCTCAGTGCGCCAGAGCGGGATGTTACACAAAGGACAAACTAATATGATGTCAACTAATAAAAATATGACTCTCGATGCTCAAAACTTTGGACATCTAAACATTTTAATAAAAATATTAAAAATTTAGAAAGACCGTAGATGATCAAAAAAATTGGATATGCTAACATATAAAACATTGGGAATAGCGAACCTGACAATAAGACCTTCAACCTATTATCCAATCAGATCATGGCATATATTGTATTTTTTATTATATACAACTCAATCTTTTTAGTTCTCTAGTTCGAACGATAGATATTATGAAAATATTTTTAGTCAAAGAACAAACTGATATGAAGTCAATGAATTATTGATCGCTATAGTCCCTCTACGCCTTCAATAGGGACTAATAACGCTTTGATTAAGATAATTAGAAATACATATACATAAACTAGAGTTGCATTAATGTTTAATTTTATTTTTTATGATTTCTCATTAATGCTAAAGTGAAATTAATTTAGTTTTTGGTGAAATAATACAATGAAAAATAAAAGGATAATTGAAAAGTAAAATAGGAAAAATATACAAAATAATAATAATAAAAATATTAAAAGAAAAATGAGAAAACATATAAGCAAACTCAATGTGGCAAAGAGCAAGAGAGCTTCGACGTAATAGAAAAAACTATGTAAAAAAACAAATATAAATAATTAAAAATTCAAATTACATGGAAAAACAAATGGCACAAATAAATAAATAAAATAAAATGGCACAATTAATTAAATAAAAGGAAAGACTATATGACTATGATAACATAAAAATACAGTACCAAAAGAATAACAATAGTAGCCATGTGTATGCTTCAGTTTTCTTGATAGTCAAAACAAAATTGAAAAGAAATATGAAATAATAAAATATGATTCTTATTACATTTCCCAAAAATGTTAAATATGGTTCTAATTGCATTTCCTCTCAAATTTAGGAAAACATTACAAAATTTTAAAGTGAAACAATCAAATATGATTCTGGTTGGATTTCCTCTCAAGTTTAGGCAAACGTTACACAATTCTGAAGTGAAACATTCACTATTCACATTGTACATCCAAACAAATAAATGACTTTGGGTTAAAACGAACTATAGTTACAGAGCATCCAACGACCAATATAGTAATCATGAATTAATTTGTCCTTAAATCAAGTCAAAATCCTTGGAAAAATGCATGAATCAAAATCTAAGAAAAGCACGATAGCCGCTTTTTGCATTTATCCACTGACTCATCGTTCCTTATATTAAGGTTCATTGGACTCAGTCTACTTTTTTGTCTTGATCTCTAGATGAAGTCCCCAATACATTTAAGAAACAGTGGAAATTGTGTCATTGGCAGCTGTTCACTATAGAAAACCGACCAAATGAGGCAAATGATCTAACCGTTGGATATATATGTGTGTGTGTCAAATCACACATTATTTGAAACATCTACCTCCTTCTTCCTCCTATATCCATGATTTGTTGTGTCTCTGTGATTGGGTTTCTGAGTGGAGTTTAAGTCCTGTTGTTTAATGCCTATCTGAGTCTATGTGGTTTATTGTCTGTCTGAGTCAGTGTGTGATAGAGGAGGAGGATGGGTTAGACTAGACTGAAATAGAGGCAATGCATTTCGGCAAGGGCAGGGTTGGGTCATACTGGAAGGGAGGAAAATGAAGTTCAGGGGAATTGAGGATGTAGTTGAGATAAATGATCTATCTCAATAATCATGGGGCTTCAAATCCAGATACATTTTATTATTTTTCTCTCTTGGCCCTACTCTCAGAAGACACTATTTTTTTCATTTAAACTATCTCATTCACATTTGTTAATTTCTTGAGAGTTGCAACAAGGGTTGGGTTATGTTTTAAGATGGGATTTATCCATAATTAGACTAGATTGTTGTTGTTTCCTCTGGACTCTATTTTTCTCTCGGGATTCGTATTCATTTCATTTATGTTTACTTCTTCAACATTCAAATGAGGGTTGGGTTATGTTGTGAGATGGGATTCTTGCATAACCATAGTTGGTTGTTATTATTTCCTATGAGATCCACACTCTCTCATATGAGAAGTGCGAAAATACCTACTCCTATAATTTCAAAAATCTCATTAATTTCTATTAATTTCTTCATCTTTACAACCATGGTTCGATTATGTTCTAACCCAAGATTTTCAGGAATAAATGAAAGAACAAATTTCGACGGATTTTCATAAGAGTGTCACTACATATCAGACACTAATTCTTAGACCCCAGTCTTGTGTATGTATGGCCCATCTAGTTTCTTCTACTCTAAGTCGGAATCCACGTTCTACTACAAAAACCAAACTATAACACATCACAATTCTAGGTTTATGTTCTCATGCCTCCGGATTAATTTAGAGTCTCCATTAGTGTAGTTTGGTTTACTTTAACACATATATATTATTATTATCATTAGTTTAACTAGAGTATCTATCATATTTAGTTAAACTGACCTGTCTACTATTCCAAGTCCGACTCCATTCCTTTGTATGCTAGGTTCAAGATCTTCTACAACTCAAACAAAATTCCAACTCCATACCATCATGTTTGTTTTATTCAGATTCAGATTTTTAGGTTTTAGTCTCGGCACAAACTTTGTGCACCGTCGTTTAACTTTTCAACTCTTTTTTCTCCATCTTGAATACGTTTTTAATCATTTTTATTTATTTGTTAATCTATGTTGGGCACAAAATTTGAGCACCGTCATTTAATGTTTTCAACTCTTTTTCAGTAGAATATAGTTTCAAATTTGTATGATGATAGGGAATCACATGACTCCTTTTCAATACAATAGAATTTCAAAGTTTTATGATGATAGAGAATCACAAGACTCCTTTTCAATAGAATAGACTGTCAAAGTTTTATGATGATAGGGAATCACAAGACTCCGTAGTAGGTAAGCTAAAAATACATTTACCTTCCCTTTATTACTCTTTATCCGTTTTGGAATGAGACATTCTCGAATTTTCCAAAAAATTGGTCGATGAGGATCTTCCGGTTTCCTTACCCGACATTAGTCCTGAGATAATCCAGGGGGATTAAAGACATGAGGGATGGACATGGCTAGCTAGGTTTTGGGGGTTCTATAATCCTTAAAACCCTTCCTGAGGAAACTCTTGGGTGGAGGGAAATTTTGTGGAGTATGAGGAGTGGAGAGGTTATAATGAGGATTTCAAGGAATCAAAATTAGGGCACATCTCCTTGGGAGTGATTTTGGACTCCCTAGTTTTTTCAATCAATAACATTTTAAATTTATCCACGAGGATTTGTGCAATCACTTTGTTAATGGTCATTTTTGTATAGACATCATTTTAGATTCAGATATTATTAATTTATATATAATTTGTTAAATATTTGTATATACATCTGTAAAGTATGTTTATATATTTTAAAAAAAAGTTAAATCTTTTAGGTTAGTAGCAAAATTTTTATTTATTATAAATAAAAATATTAATATTAAAATTTATAGTGGTTACGTCAAAAACTTTTACATATACATCTATCAAAGGTGTGGTTTGAAATTATAATAATAGATGTGGTTTGAAATCTATTAATTATTATTACAATTTTAATTTTTTTATAGAAAATATTAAAAATAATTATCTTATTTTATTCTTTTAGATTTAAGTTGTTTGTATAAAGATGATGGTAAAAAAAGTGATAATCCAGTGTGAAGGAATGAATGCACACACAAACACACACAGAAACTCGTGCTCACAAACACACATAGAAACTCGTGCTCTTCCTACACACATTCCTAATCCTAGAGCCTTGGTGCTCACTAAACAACCACAAACACTTGTCAACTATGATTTTTTAGGAACACGTGTTCATCCCTATGTTGAGCATGCACATACATAGGAATGTGTGTGCTTTCCTGTGTTGAGCATGCACCTTCTTAGGAACACATACACGTTCCTAAGTATAAGCACATGTGTGTTCCAAAGAAGGAGCACACACATGTTCTTGTGCCTAGATCTTTCTCCTTGTCTTCATATTAATACATTGGTGGCAATAATTGTTCCCATCCTAATCCATTCTATTATATATGTAGGAATCTTATTGAACTCAGAAATATTCTACCCGCTAACCTCTTGTATTCTTGTGATTCACTTAATAGGTGATTCCTCATAATTGGTAGGATGCACTAAGATAAGATTCATAATTTGGAAATTTGGCTCGTATGAACCTCCACATAAACATAAATAAATATTCCACCCATAAATATACAATTTGAAGTCCCTTTTGTAACTTTCCATTGCTATGCTACCTTCTCTCAAATGTTATTAATAAGAGATAGTCATAATATTTTTAAGGGAACCCATAAGAGAATGAGTTGAAAACAAAATCCTTGTTAAAGGATCCACTTTAATTTCTCTTGTCTATATTTATCAATAGATTCCAGTCTCTACCTTAATATGATAATAAAAGTTGGAGTTTCACTATTGCTTTACCTAAAATACAAAAAACAGAACTTGTCTCAATTATTTTTCTTATGTGAGATGCATCGGTCAATTTTTGCAACAACAAAAATAAAAAACCCATCTAACATTAATGCTTGCAGAGAAAATACTTTACCCACTAGAATGTTGAATACTATCAAACTTAGGAAATGGGTTTTGTTCAAATAGATTCAAAACAATCAGAGCTAATGCTATAATCAAATATGAATAAAAATTAGTGGGATGGGGGAACCACAAAATAGGGACTCTTATACGGATATTTCCTAAAGTACTACAAATTTATCATATTGGAGCATATCAAAATTGCACCCAAAATATGATGATATGAAGTACTCGTAATCCATTGACTTAGACCCTCTTTGGGAAAAATACATAAATAAAAACCAATAACATATTAACCCACATAGTTCATATACATATAAAGAGGTTACTTGAGCTTACATGTCATGGAAATCTTCACTCCAATTATCAACAATGTAACAAGGATCATGTTCTTAGGAACCTTTCCTTCTTTTCTTTTCATAGAAAAAACTGGAAGACTATAATCTAGAAGGGAGATTGAGAGAAGCTACTAAGGTAAATATTTTCAGATGGAATGAGGTGGTCTTCGATAGAGTTAAAAGTAATTAACGATAAATAACATACTACTATATACTCTCTTTTTTCTCATGTAGATGTGTGTAGTGTGCATTTTTAGAGGCCAAATACCTCTAATAATGCTTAGAAAAAATACAACTCTTGTAAATGAACAAATGAACTATTTGATCAATTGCGTTGCACATAACACTATTTCACCTGTAAAGAATATTAAATCTCTTTTATGCTTCTACTATGTAGTCACATTGACCAAAATAACTTACCCTTATGTACCCTTCACCTCTAGGTCCATCTCCACTAGTCGAAGTTATAACTATGTACTTTCTTAAGGATTTTAACAAAAGTAGATCCCAAAACCTCTGACCAGGAAATTGAACCCATACATATTGATTATTCTTTACCCCATAAAGCTAAAACCTCAAATCCAAGTGTTTCAAATGTGTCCACCATAATTCTTGTGTTCTCTTTCTAGAATTCGACAACCATTTGTAGCCTAAACAAAATTAAAATGTCTAGATTAGAAAAACCCACATTGTAAGTATTTCAATTCTTGAAATATGAATGTAAGTTAATAAAGGTAGATATTTCCCTCCATGTCTAAAGATTATTTATACCATATTTAGAGTTTCATATCTCCAATTATAAAGGGGTATATATTTTAAATTCACCTTACTAGGATTCATTGTTGGATATGCAAATAGAGGACACACGGGGACTTTAGGTTAAAACACTTTGTAGTCCCAGCTGGGGGCTCAGTATGTTACACAATCAAACTATTTTTTGGAGGTACTAAATGTAGTATTATCATAACCAACCACTCGTACAGGACTAGACAATATTTCCTTATGACTTGAAAAAACGTTCTCTAGTGTAAGTCCTCCATCAAATTGCATAAACAAAATATTGAATTTTTTCAATTCTTCATTATATTTTATATAGAAAAACCCTTAAATAGTTTTGGATAACTAAAGTTATATATGCATACTTAGGAACAGTAAATCCTTGTGAAACAACTTGCACCATTGGTGTAAATAAATCCTAGCTCTTTTTCTAGGTGCTATACAACCAATTATTGGGTTGGGTAGATGAAAAAATGAATAAACACCATAGCTAGGCTCCATCTACCTGTTTTATAGAAGAGGCTTCAATAATTCCTTGTATGAGGGCTTCACAGCCTTTACAAATTCACCAAATGCACCTTTTACAAACCTTTCACTTTCCACATCTCCATCCAAATCAAACATAGATCTTTCCTCAACCTCGATTACTTCTGCATATAGGCATGAAGGCTTCACAATAGTTAAGTCATATGTCTTTGGTCGAGCTTATTTTCCTATCTAAATCAGATGCTTGAATCCTTTCATGACACACAAAGATAAACACTCTCATTGTCTTCAGATCAATACATTGGTGGCAACCATTATGCCCATCCTAATCCATTCTATTATATATGTAGGCATCTTATAGGACTCAGAAATATTCTACCCATTCACCTTTTGTATTCTTGTGATTCCCTTAATAGGTGCATCCTCATAATTGGTAGGATGCACTAAGAGAAGATTCATAATTTAGAAATTTGGCTCATAGGAACCTCACCTTAAACATCAATAAATATTCTTCTCATAAATGCACTATTTCTTTACATAAAATACAACAAGGAAAACTTGTCTGCATTATTTTTCTTATGTGAGATGCATTAGTCAATTTTTGCAACAAGACAAACAAAAAACGAATCTACCATTAATGCTTGCAAATAAAATCCTTCACCTAGTAGAATGTTGAAGACTACCAAATTTAGGAAATGGGTTTTGTTCAAATAGATTCAAAAGAATCAGAGCTAATTCTATAATCAAATATGAAATTTTTTTAGTGGGATGGGGAACCACAAAATAGGGGCTTTTATACAAAAATTTCCTAAAGTACTACAAATTTATCATATTGGAGCATATCAAAACCCAAAAGATCATGATATGAGGTACCCACCATTCATTGACTTGACTTAGAGCCTCTTTGGGAAAAATACATAAATAAAAACCAATAACATATTAACCTACATAGTTCATATAAATATAAAGAGGTTACTTGATCTTACTTGTCATGGCAATGTTGAATGAAATTATCGAGTGTAACAAGGATCATGTTCTTAGGAACATTTCCTTCTTTGGTTTTCATATAAAAAACTCGAAGACTAGAATCTAGAAGAGAGATTGAGAGAAGCTACCAAGGTAAAGATTTTATGATTCAATGAGGTGGTTGTTCATAGAGTTAAAAATAATTAAATATAAATAACATACTACTATATACTTTGTTTGTGCTCATGTAGATGCGTGCACTACTCATGCTTGGAGGCCAAATACTTTTAATCATGATTAGAACAAATATAACTTCGGTAAATGAACAAATACACTATTTAATCAATTGCTTTGTAGGTAACACTATTTCACTTGTCAATAATAGTAAATCTCAAAGATGCTTCCTCTGTAGTTACATTGACCAAAATCATTTATTTTTATATACCCCTCACCTCTAATCCATCTCCACTAGTAGAAGTTATAACTATGTACTTTCTCAAGTATTTTAAAGAATGTATCCCACGACCTCTTACCATGAAATTAATCTCCTACATATAGATTATTCTTTACCACATAAAACTAAAACCTCAAACCCCAAGTACCATAATTCTTATATTTTCTTTATAGAATTGGACAACCATACATAACCTAAAAAAATTTAAAATATCTAGATTAGAGAAACCCACATTGTAAGTATTTCAGCCAATGTATAATTCGTATATTCTCTTTATAGAATTGGACAACCATACATAGCCTAAAAAAATTTAAAATATTAAAATGTCTAGATTAGAGAAACCCACATTGTAAGTATTTTAGCCAATGTAAGTATTGTAAGTTTCGTCCACATTGTAAGTATCTCAGCCAATGTAACTATTGTAAATTTCATCGAATGATAAAGAACCCTCATCAACGTAGATGTCAGAGCATTTTGAGCTTGCTCATAGCAGGAGGAATCAATTCCTGCGTGAATCACGAAAAAATCCTTGGAAAAAAACATGAATCAAAACCGAAAGAAAAGAATAAATCGTGGTTGAAAAAAGCATGAGAGCTGCATTTTGTATTTATTAGCTGACTCATCACCTAACGGTTCCATCTGCTGACTCATCTGTATTTTGTGTTTATCCTTTCGTTACAGAGGCCAATATATCTTCTTTTTGTGTTTATCCTTCCATTACAGAGGCGGATAGAGTCCCAAATTGTTGAAGAGAGGCAACAAATTTGTCTCACCTGCAACGATTCAGTGTAGAAGATATCAGTTTATCCGTTGCAAGAAAGGATATATAAAATCGTTTATCCTTTGCAAGGAAGGATATATAAATCTCAAATCTCACTCAATTTCAACATTTCCCCTTCTTTCCTTCTCTATCTATGCTCTGGTGCATCTCTGTGATTGGGCTTATCGGTCTCAGTGGAATATGAGTCTGTTGTGTGTGTTCAGTTTTTTTATTCTAAATAGAGGAGGTTGGACTCGACTGGACTGAAATAGAGGCAATGAATTCTGGATTGGAGGCAAACGAGATTCAGAGGAATCGAGGACGCAACCGAGATCAATGCTCTTTCTCAATAATTGGATAATTCTCTTTCTCAATAATTGTGTGACTTCAATTCCAGGTACATTCTATTATTATTCTCCCTTAGCCTTTGATTTCTGGGACTTCGAAATAATCTCATTCATTCATTTCTAGCCCTTAGAAATAATCTCATTCATTTCTGTTAATTTATTTTTAGCCTTGCCAGTGCTTTCATTTCTGTTTATATTTTCAGCCTTGCAATGCATAGTGGATTGTTATTATTTCATCTGAGATCTGGTCTTCTTTGCTCTCATAAACCCTAGAAAAGATTATGCATCCAGGCACAAACCTTTGTGCATCATGGTTTAAAAATTTTGAAACCTTTTTATATAAAAAATATTGGCTTCATCCATAAGCAGAGTGGGTTGGGTTTTGTTTTGAATTGAGTTCAAACCAAATCAGACGACATGGCAGGTTTCTCTTCTGCAGCCTCCACCTCTGCATGCTTATTAATCAACCAGATCACATCGCCCTCCCACTCCAAGTTTATGTTTTATGTTTGCTTATTAATTTACATTCTCCCTTCATGTGCTTTGGTTTAGTTTAACTCACCTATACGGAATCGTTAAAAGGTGTATCCTTCAATTTTATAATCGTTAAAGGATTCTTCAATTTTAGACTCTAATTCATTAAAAGGTGTATCCTTTGAAGAATGCTTCTTTCTCCCTTTATTAGTAATGATCTCCCTGGCATCACCCCTGATGGAAAATATTTTGTAGCTGGATAACTCAAATGTTATGATGTATTCTTAACTAACTCTTGAACTAATGTCTAAATTCCATTGGCCTTAAAAAAACAATTTGTAAATTTAGTGTGCAAGATGAAACTATAGCTGCATTTAAAAAGTATTAAAATAGAGTTCATAGAGAATAAATTTCAACAGCCTTTAAAAGTGATAAAATAGATTTCATAGGGAATAAATTTCCAACAGAGATGCCAAAATTGAAATTAGGTTTATTTAGTATAAAAAAATGAGAATCTCACTATTACATGAAGTATTAAAATCACAATCACTTTAGAAATCTATTAGGTCCTTTGTACTTGGATTAAATTAGGAATATCATAATTAAATGTTTGTGATAGAACAATGGCAATTGTTTCCTTTTTTGTAGTTAGATTCTGTAACAATGTAAATCTGGTGAAGAACATTTTCACAACAACAATAAATAGGTTAACAACCTGTGTTTCGTTTTTGGAATTCACACGATCAAATCCAATCAAATCCAAAGTGAAGTAGAAATTTATTTCCTATTTATTAATTTATGACAAATTAATATGTTTCACAAACTTTGCGCACCGTTGCTCATCTTTCTTTAAAAGATGGGAAAAAGACCTTTGTGAAATTTTGTCTATCCGTTAAAGTCTAGATTTTAATTTTTTCGTTGGTTTTCTAGAAATGGGTGGGCCAGTCTTACTGGTTGGGTTGGGATTCCTTTTTTCCTTCCACAGTCAGTCTTGCGATCATCATCTCCAGCCAACATTTCTCTGAAAGTGGTTTCAAATTTATGTATTAGGTTTTTTCATGCGTTCCCTTTGAATATAAATATTTATAGGGATATGGTTTAGATTTTAAGGATTTTAGTGAGTCCTTTGCATTCAATTTATAATTTGGATAGGAATTTTTATGACTATGGTTTTATATGTATGTATTAAGTTTTTAAATAGTTTTTATTTAATAATATTTTTTTTTAATTTTAAATTATTAATTTATATATAAGTTATTATATATTTTTTTATAAAATCATTAATCTATAGGGAGAGGTACAGGG
>ML795261.1:47534-60596 GCA_009831015.1 Picea engelmannii
GCGTATGTTTAAGCAACCAGTAACTCATCATTTTGGCTAAGTTTTCAGTTTTTTTTAAACCCCAAATGCCAACGAATCCATTGTTGATACACCTGTGTTTTAACATTCACTGGACAATGGATTTATACCTTCAGTGATAGCGATTACTAACTGAATACGTTTTTTATGGATTGGAAGGTCTGTGTTTAAATTAATTGAAGGGATATGCCTACGTTTTATTTTATTTATTTATCTACATTCTGTTTTAATGTATCCCAGCCCCCTTTTGGATATCTTCGTAATGTATTTAGTAGTTGACAATTAAATGGCGATTTTATGATGCTATCACAGTTGTATACAATAATTGACAGTGATATTGCGATTTTAAGATGCTATCACCATAATGTAATTAATAATTGATGGTTATTGATAGATAGGCTTAGTTTTATGCACAACAATATATTCTTTATTGGAGCATTATTGTTATTTCATAGTACTCCACACTCAACGATCTGGGTAGCGTCAATTATAGTTGACAATAATAACTGAGAAAGCGATTGTTATGCATTGTTTAGACATTCTAATAATCAAAGAGCAAGAGGGTAATTCTTAACAGAACGATTTGCTTGACAACATGGGATCGCTACTTTTAATGGAATGATGTTTAATTTCCAGCGAGTTATGGTTTAGTACCCAGGAATTTTATTATCTAGTTCATGCAGAGATATCACGTTTATGCCACTGATATCATACTTAACAGATGGTAGTAGCTTATACACAGCCATATAATAATTACATACATATATATTAATAGACTTCCACATCACATTAAGTGTACCTGCATTTGGATAAATTAATCAACAACAATGATAGTAGACCGCTTACTTGCATTGATATTGACAGCATTATGGAAGGGCAGTGTTGCCTGCATTGGAAAACGGGTTATACCATTCAATGAAAATGTTCTTTTTATAACTGATTATTATTATTATTATTATCATCTGACAACAAGTTATTTAATGTGTATATGACAACATTTTATTTTCTTCATTTTTGAAATTACACGACGATCTAATTTCTTATGGTTGATAGTGATGCATATTGTAGGCCTTTGCTAAATTATCTTATCGTTAAACCTTTTAAGTATAGTGTACAGGTATATTAAAACCGTTATCTTTTATTACCACAGCAACCAAAAGTATTTTTAATACAAATATGATATACAGATAGAATATCTTGAAACTATTTGTATTAACCTTTAACAATGATATATTATATATATTAACCATTATCCTTTTTGCTAATTTATTGGTTATATATTAATATGGTTAATATACCACTATCTTTTATCACTAATTTTATTGGTCATATGTTAACAATTATCTGTATTTCCTAAATATTGTAAAATAGTTGTATTAACCATTATCTTGCATTATCTTTTATCAACGATATTTCCACTATCCTTTATTGCTAATTTTTATTTTAAAAGATATGTACCTTAATAATTTTATTCAAGGTGTGCAGATTGATTTTGTTGCGCAAGGAAATTGTTGTGTTTCTTGAATGTCTTAGTCTTCTTGTTGACTTGTCGTTGGGTGCTATGGTTAGTCATCAGGTGTTTAGATAGTCATTGATCTCCTAGTGTGTGGATTTTAGCTAGGGTTGAGGGTCCAGATATGTTGTTGCACCATGGTTGTTGTCGCGCCTATGACCCGACGACGACATGATTCCTGATGAGGGGATCATTGCGCGGAGAAGGATAACTTGCCTGGGGTTTGTGCTACCCATTGTGGGCATTATTCGTTGTAGTTGTTATTGGCGTTGGGGCTGTAATGCCTTCATGCATTTGGTTGCGCACCATAGAGGTTCTAGTTACTGGTTGTTGAGGTCGTTGTGTCAGGATGGGGGATGTGTTCCTTTAGCTGGTAGGCATTGTCATGTTTGTTTCAGGCGGGTAGTCGTTCCTTCCTTGATTTACGCATGTTTCACCCAGTTGCTCGATGTGATAGCATGTAGATTCGTTGTTGTCTGTTGCTTGATATGCAGGCATTTTGTTCATCGTTAGGGTATGGATGATTGTGTCATCATTTCCTTCCTGCCTAAAAACAAAAAAAAAATGCACTTTTCTTCACTTATAGTCATAACGATTGGGGTCGTTACAAAATAGTTGTTGTGGACTCCTTTCCCATTATTCTTGTAAACAACCAGGAAATTTTGCGAAATGGATTTCTAAATGAACCAACATGCAATCTTGTGATATCTTCAGGAACTACCATCAGGTCTTCCAATAAATCAGGCAAGAGGTCCAACCCGTTATTATTATTTGCTAGGAACTATTTGGAATCTTCTCCTTTGAAAGTCAATGTTGGCTCTAACAATATTAGCATCTGGCAGAAGACCTGAGGTGACAAAGAAATAGAAGAGCAGTCCTGAAGTAGAATAATTATTTTGTCTAAAATTGGTGCACCAAGAGACCAGTTGCTTACAGTCAAAACATTCAGGGACACATCCTACACGAGCAATCCCAAAGCTCCAAATTACTTCGTTCTGGGCGGTAGGGGATGATTAATAAGAATATGCCCTGGACCATTGGAATTTCTGGTCTTCACGACCAAAGATGTTCATTGTATCTCCATAGAACTATTGTCGAGATGATTCCATAGTTTTATGAGAACATTGGTTTTCTCCAAACGATGGTTGAAATGAACAGTTGGAGCCGGTAATATAACTCTCAACAAAATATTGGTTAAATGCTTATGAATGATAAAGCTCCTCGAGCCTTTCGTTGATTAATGACAATCTGCATGGATGTTGCATGATGAACTATTAGGAGTAAATCTTACATATTTCATATTTAGAAGTGCGAAGGTGGTGGGTACGGTGAAGAGAAATTAAGGATTGGGGGTTTCGTGAACATGTCAATCCGATGACGTGCAAATGACATTTTATGATTTTGAAATCAACACTCGAAAGGGATAATATAACCCTCTGCAAATCTTGGTTTAATGCGTATTAATAGGATATATTCTCGAGCCTTTNATATATATATATATATATATATATATATATATATATATATATATATATATATATATATATATATATATATATATATATATATATTGTTGGTGTATAAATATGTTCAATATATTACACTCATTTATATGTCAATCTGGGATTTTTAATCAGTAGAGTTGATGCACTATATGTGTCGATAACATATAGGTTATTATGTCTGTTTAGTATATCTTAGATAAGAAAACCATCAATAACAAAATACTATGTTTTCAAATAACACTCTTCACACAATTCAGAAATTAGAAAGAAAAACTTGCAATCATGCACTCAAAATATTTTACTCAGATAATTCCTTGTCCATTTACAAGCTCATGAAGTGGAAAGATGGAATTTGACTCAGTTATCTATAGCTATTGTCCTTAACAACAACTAAAAATCAAATATGGGCACACTTCAATGATAACAGAAGATAAAGTTCATAGTAAAAACTCTCAAACAAACACTCAATTGAAAAGGCTCTTGCTCACATAACAAGGTTGTTCATTATAGGCTCATGAAATGAAGAGATGAACTTAAGATCGTGTTCCCTGTAGCAATCGAAATAGTAATTAACAATCAACTTTAGACACTCTTAAACATAATTCAAATCATAACTCAATTCTATTCAATCAAACCTGTGTAGTACAGAAAATAGTCAATATAATTTAGAGGCTTCATTATGGAACATGAAGGTAAAAGATGAAGTCCTATTATTCATGTACCCACTAAGAACAATACTATCTCAAACTCAGAATAATAATATTTGTTTTCCACACATCAGATTCTTAAATGTTACCCTATAGAAATAGAAAGGAAACTATCTATGTTGTCCAATGTCTAACTGTTCATATTGATTCAAAAGCAAGTGATTCTATATTGTAATTGAAATGCATCTAAAATCACTGAAAAAGCACAACTATTAAATATGCACACTCACATAATCACATAAAACATGTACAGGGATATTTACCTTAGTTGGGATGGTGGTCCCTTGCCAAACCAACCAGGTACCTCTAAAAAGATAACAGGCTAAAACATTCTAATCATACCCATAAATTGCACTACAGATCATTTGTATTCCTTCAAATTCTAAATCGAATCAGCAGTCCATCATCTCGTACATTATGGCGATATGTATCATTATGTTCTTTCTACTGCTTCATTACATCCATAAACATGTATCCTATCTCCTATACAACATCCCTTATAAAGAAGGTGAGCCGTTACTATCAAGAGCTAAGGATAATTATCAAATAGTGTTTAAAATATTACAATTGGCAATTCATATTGAATCTTTAGGGATGGACTTCATCCTCATGACACGAAGTGCATGAGTGATGAAATGTATCGTGATCTCAAAAATACTTTGGAGACTTCGATCCAATTGATTTCTTGGAATCTCCAATAGCATACTCGTTCAACAAGTGATTTTTGGAAATAGGGGATTGGTACCGAAATACACATAGTCGTAATCTTGAGTACTAGATTAGGCACAAAGGGGCGTACCGGAATAGCACAGTGTTTTGGTACCAGAATAGCACAAGGTTTTCATACCAGAATAGCGCAAGCTGGTACCAGAATAGCACAGGGTGGTACCAGAATAGCATAGACTGGTATCGGAATAGCACAAGACAGGTGATGGTACCATATCAAAACTTCTTAAGAGTCAAATGATTAGGATCATGCAAAATCAACCATTTAATCGAATTAACTCAAGAAAAACTAAACAAATCATGCCTTAATCATAAGTTACCTCTTATGCACATGAACAAGGTCATCAAGTGTATTTATGGAGGAAATAGTCAAGTATATACTCATAGCATAGGTAGAATATGCTCATATAGAGGGTAGTATAGGGCATTATAAGTGTCAAAATGGAGATTCAACATACCCCCATGCGTAAGTCATTGCATGTCCTCATGCAACAATGATCTTCAAAATTTTCAAAATTGATGGTACTCCTCACTTGATCAAGCATTCTTGACGTTCCACCCTTCTTCAGCTCCTAAGTTCCTATTATACAATATAAAATTCATGGCCTATGCTTCACACTTCTTACCCATGGAAAAGTAATTATGAAAGAAAAGTGGAGTCAAGAGTAATAGATTAGATCTATTAGTGATTTGATGTTAGGTCTTATCCAATATGTTTTCAATCAAAGTTAGGAGAAAGGGCTGGTTGTGACTCTAATATGATTATAGGATAGTGGCCAAGAGTTTTCATGATGACTTTGACTAATAGGCCCCCCCCTGGCTAGATTACTTTTAAAATAAAAGTGATATAAGCATAGTTTTAGATCTCATTTGAAGAGAGGAACACATAAAATAATATATCCCAAGATGATTAACTCATTTCTTATCCAATTTTTTTAGAGATGAAGCTCTTCTTGCGTATGTAAGGTGAATTACCTATATTGAGGGTCCCACTTCTCATGAAAACCTATTCATTTTAAAGATAGAACTCTAAAGTGGATACTTGAAGTTTCTTGAGAACATCATCTCAGAGATATAAAGGTCATCTCCTAGCCTTGATTTGATAATGATTTCTTCAGAATGAGACCCAAGGGTTTTTTTTCAGTTTTAGGTATGCCACTTTATGTTTTTCAACTCCCTTTACCCGGCATAGCCCTGCTGCCAGCAGGCCTGTTCAGTACCCCGACGGGTTTGCCTTAGTACCATACAAGCATGGTCCCACTGCCAGCAAGCATGTTTAGTACCTCGGTGGGTTTACTTGTACTTCCTGATACTTCCTTTTTATTATATTACTCAAAATATTTAGAATTATGTATACTGTTCATTGACAGTTTTAGAGTATAAGGAAGGCAGTTGGTACGAGAGTGTTTTAGAGTTATTAGGAACATAATTAATTTTTTTCAATTATCCCAAGGGTGACATCATCCACATTCAACTTAAAGCTCAGATATTCAATGTATAATGGAACATCTCGGATAATATCTAAGAGGTCCCTCTAGTTAATCCTATTAGGGTTCTCATGAAATTTCACTGCAGTTTTGCAAGGGCGGTCCACCACATGAGGTTTTCATCAATACCTCCCAAGAAAAACTTGTAAAGATAAACTTGGATAAAAACTTGCTTGAATCAACTAGGTTGGTATTTGACATAATGGTGTCACCACTTTTAAATGTATATTTCAATTAGCAATCACTTCTTCAAAATGATGAGGTAATAAGACAAGTGCACCCATTATCATATAGAGATAAATGTGAAAATATATTCTTAAAGGATAGCAAGGATGATTCATTTAGGGTTGAGTGTACAAATGTAGGAGGAAGATGCACATGAGAGTAAAAACAATTCAACACCAGACTTACATGATCCTTGATAGAAAGAACATGAAGAGATTAGCTCATACCTCCAATTACCTGAAGTGAAAACGATGTTAAGCACACGACAAAGATCATATCACCTTGGCATCAATATCAAATTGGTAACTGGTATCAGAACATGTTTCTACAGTATCGTAATAGATAGTACCGGAATAGGACAGTACCAGAAAAGAGCAGTACCGAAACAAAGTAGGGGGCAGAAACAGGGTGACAGGATGAATGATTTCTATATGAGGAGATGTATACGAGGGCTTGCAGAAATTCATGGTAGGGAGTGTGCAATGATTGAGAGTAGCCATATTTTTATAGCATAATTAGTCTAATTTCTTTAATAAAATGAAAAATGTTGAATTTATATGTCCTAATACTTAAATCGAATAGCAAAACTTGAATATATGATTAGAGATACCAACACCTTATTACAAGTACCATATCACCTGAGTATTGGGTGGATGTAGGGTTGTGCTTAGTATTGGAATAGCGCAGAACTCCACTTTTTCTACCGGATGAGCATAGGGTTATGGCCAGTACCGGAATAGCGCAGACCTCCTCTTTTGGTGTCGAATGAGAAAAACATCGACTATCAGTACCGGATGAATGCAAAAATGTTGTTCACTACCAGATGGACGCAGAGACAAACATTGTATTCTAATACTTGAGGAGAATTTAACACAATATCTGGTGGTAGTGATTTTGAAACTTTTTTAGGTTGCACCTTTTAGAAGTATTTGGTGTTGTTTGGTGTTCTGGAAGAGGACCTATGATCTAATTCAACTGAAAAAAACCCATGTAGATGGAAAAAATACCAACACTGGATGCAGGAACTCTGAGTTTGCATCAGAATAATGCAAAAGAATTTGGTGACCGGGCTCCAAGCTCTATGAAAAGAGGGTATTTTGTAATTGGATGACCATATGTTGATATTTATAACCCTCCTCTTTTGGAACTAGGTTGATTTCTTCTCATGTTGGCACTTCCTTTTTATTACAAAAATAATAATCCTAACTACTATTGTCTCAGCAACCACTCCCCCATGCTTGAGGTTTTTCATGGCCTCATGCAAACAATGTGAGATGTTAAAAAAAATTATGCTCAGAGGGTTGCGAACATCTGCTAAAAACAAACCAACAGAACTAATTAAAACTAGATTTTTATTCATGCTTACAAACAAAACATTTAGGAAAAATGTCAAAAGTTGCATTATTAGCTATGAATAAAATAGTTTGGATTTAGCATTCAGTTTCAAATTCTATTAAAAATATCACTGAATTGATCATCCTTTTGAAATAGTGGTCTTAAAATAGATAGGTAATTATAAATCACAAATGCATCATTTTTAACAACTTAAGGAAAAAGAAGAAATTTGAAGAAATAGGTCATGAAGAACTCCCTTAAGTGTTATCTTCCATTGACAAGGATGCCTTCTCCGCTTTTGAAACCCTTCTAGTATTATGTTTGCATTTGGAGGTCGAAGAGGTTCCCTTCTCATAAGATTCCAAACAAAATTATCATAACTTTTAGAAAGAAATCTACTATAGGAATTAAAGATCTTAAACCGACTTCTTATTAGCTTTTGACATTCCCATTTATGAAAAATATGAATTATATGTTGCATTGCAACATTTATTTACTATCCTACTCTAATTTAACAAAAGAAAATTTCCTTCAAGTATAAGAATACTTCCAGTGAAGCCATGTGCATAACAGGGTTAGAAATATATCCATACTCACATTTAAAAGATAAATTTTAATGCATACCGGCATATGAAGGACCAACTGCTTTGATGATGAGATCAAGAAATAATGAAAAATAAAAGAGTGGTGTGAACTAATAACTAATTGAAACCATATTTCAATAGGATCACTATATTCTTGTTTCTATTCTTCGTTTAGGACACACTGAATGTCTTCCTCTACCATGTTATGCAGATTATCCTCTCCAAGATGATTGGTCTTTGGAGTACATACAAGAACTATTGAGAGGCATGCTAAGGACTCCTCAATCTTAGGTTCCACTAGTTTCTTCCCATTTAATTCTATCCATGATTATTTATTCTCCTCAACAAATTGACAAGAGAAATCTGATGGGACTTCCAAATCTTCTCATGAAGAGACAACTAGATTCTTGATTGTTGTGAAGATGTGTTCTTCCTGAGAGGTGGATATCCCAACTGCTGCTAGAATGCGAGAAATTTCTTGGAGGAACATTCTTCAATCTCTTGATCATCCTTGAATTACTCTAGCTGTTTGATGATCCCTGTATCGCAACACAACTTAGTACTCGGGGGTTCTTACAACACCCCAAAAATGATTTATCATCAAAGATTTGAATATTAAAACTAAGAAATTAAAACTATTTGCAAAAATAAAACAAACCAAACTTGAACTTATTATGTCACAGGGACCCTGTTGTCACCAGGTTATCTGTTCGAGCAAGTTATCCCATCGTGAAAACACAATTTTTCATAAAATAAGGAAAAACACACTTTCATTAAAATAAGAGAGGACAGCCTAACTTTGGAGAAACCCCACCAAAGTGAATACGTGGGATATTCCTGCACGTCTTACCATATTCTCTCCACCCTTAGGTCATCCATAAAACCAATCCAAAACCATTAAATAAATCTGATTCAAATACTACCTATTACCATTTACAACTCCCCAGCAACGGTGCCAAAATGTTGGTGTATAAATATGTTCAATATATTACACTCATTTATATGTCAATCCAGGATTCGTAATTAGTAGATTTTATTCACTATATGTGCCAATAACGGATAGGTTCTTATGTCTGTTTAGTATAGCTTAGATAAGAAAACCATCAATAACAAAATACTTTGTTTTCAAAGATAACACTCTTCACACAATTCAAAAATTAGAAAGAAAAACTTGCAATCATGCACTCAAAAGATTTTTCTCAGATAATGGCTTCTCCATTTACAAGCTCATGAAGTGTAAATATGGACTTTGACTCAGTTATTTGTAGATACTATCCTTAAAAACAACTAACAAGAAAATCTGGGCACACTTCAACAATAACAGAAGATAAAGTTCATAGTAAAAACTCTCAAACAAACACTCAATTGAAAAGGCTCTTGCTCACATAACAAGTCTGTTCATTATAGGCTCATGAAATGACGAGATGAACTTAAGATTTTGCTCCCTATAGCAATAAAAAATAGTAATTAAAAATCAAATTTAGACACTCTTAAATAGAATTCAAATCATAACTCAATTCTATTCAATCAAACCTATGTAGTACGGAAAAATAGTCAATATAATTGAGACGCTTCATTATGGAACATGAAGGTAAAATATGAAGTCATATTATTCCTATACCCACTAAGAAAAATACTATATCAAACTTATAATAACAATATTTGTTTTCAACACATCATATTCTTAAATGTTACCCTACAGAAATAGAAAGGAAACTATCTATGTTGTCCAATGTCTAACTGCTCACACTGATTCAAAAGCAAGTGATTCTATATTGTAATTAAAATTCATTTAAAATCACTGACAAAGCACAACGATTTAATAAGCACAGTCAAACAATCACATAAAACATGTACAGGAAGGTTTACCTTAGTTAGGACGATGGGCCCTTGCTGAACCAACTAGGTACCTCTAAAAAGATAACAGTCTAAAACGTTCTAATCATATCCAAAAATTGCACAATATATCATTTGTATTCCTTCAACTTGTAAATCAAATCAGCAGTCCATCATCTCGTACATTATGGCGATATGTATCATTTTTTTCTTGATATTGCTTCATTACATCCATACACATGTATCCTATCTCCTATACAACATCCCTTATAAAGAAGGTGAGTCGTTACTATCAAGATCTAAGGATAATTATCAAACAGTTTTTAAAATATTACAATTGGAAATTCATATCGAATCTTTAGGGATGGACTTCATCCTCATGACATGAAGTGCATGAGTGATGAAGTGTATCGTGATCTCAAAACTACTTTGGAGACTTCGATCCAACTGATTTCTTGGAATCTCCAACAACATAATCATTCAACAAGCGATTTTTGGAAACAGGGGATTGGTACCGGAATACACACAGTCATAATTCTGAGTACCGGATTAGGCACAAAGGGAGATACCAGAATAGTGCAGTGTTTTGGTACCAGAGTAGCACAGGGTTTTGGTACCAGAATATCGCATGCTGGTACCAAAATAGTACAGGGTGGTACCATAATAGTGCAAGACAGGTGTTGGCACTGGATCAAAAGTTCTTAAGAGTCAAACGATTAGGATAATGAAAAATCAACCATTTAATTGAATTAACTCAAGAAAAACTAAACAAATCATGCCTTAACCATAAGTTACCTCTTATGCACATGAACAAGGTCATCAAGTGTATTTATGGAGGAAACAATCAAGTATATACTCATAGCATAGGTAGAATAGGCTCAAATAGAGTGTAATATAGGTCATTAGAAGTGTCAAAATGGATACTCAACATATATATATATATATATATATATATATATATATATATTAAAAAAAAAAATATTATAGACAAGTTTGAAGGTCACGTAGATGGGGGAGAGAAAGGAATGAATGGAAAGGTTTGAAAAGTGGTCGGATGAGATTCAAAATAGGGTTATGTGGGATACTCAGGAGAGGCGAGTGTCCCACGGTCAAATTTTATGTTTCGAAATTTTTTACTAAACGTGTAAAATGGATGAGAGCATGATGGGTAGTTGAGTGGTTGGTTTGTATATTTGTGGAATTTTGGGAAAGTGGCTAAGTATGGAATAGGGAAACAGTTGGTTGGAATCGGGGATTGAAGATTTTGTGAATGGACCAACCTGACGATGCGCAAATGACATTCCATGATGTTTGAAATTAACAGCTGGAAGGGATAATATAACCATCTGGAAATTTTGGTTTTATGTGTATTAATGGGAGATTTACTCAAATCTCGGTTTAGCATTAAATATTGCTAATTGCATACTTAGAAATAAGATCTTATATATAATTGCTAATTGTTAATTGCAAAAGGGCTTGGGAACATGAAACAACGATTAGGAATTGGATATTTCTTGAACCCGCCAACCCAACAATCCACGAAAGAAATTCGAAGAAATGGAGAATTATGGAAAGTGGACGGACGCGCTTCAAAATGGGGTGACAATAGTTCCATAGGAGACGTGAGGACTCGACGGTCAAATTGTATGTCTCATAAGTTTTAAGTGAAAAATGTACTATATATATATATATATAAACATTTTTTTATTATAGACAAGTGAGAAGGTCACAGAGACAAGCGATAGCAAGGAACGAATGGAAAGGTCTGAAAAGCGATCAGACGAGATTCAAAATAGGGTTACTGTTAAGGTCCTAACCCACACATAGGTAGATCAATGTATTCGAATGTAATAAAGGTCAATATTGATAAGGCCTTTCAATAAATAGAATAAGGAAGATGTAAGAAGACCTAATAGAAGCTTCCGCTTCTAGAAGGATCTTCCTCTAGATGCTTCTCTTAATAGACATATTTAGTATAAATAAGAATCGATGGTATGAAAACCCTATCTTGGAGATTATTGTAACAGAGCGTTGCTCGACTGGAGGTTGCCCCCTTGAAGAGGCCTGTGAACATTGATTTCTAAATCAAAGTGTTATTTCAGTGGTTGTTCTCATATTATTTCTATGTTATTGTGGAGATTATACTGGTTATATTACTATTATTCTTCCATTTCTACATTTTATTTCTGTTCTGCGTATTTATTATATCAGGTATCTTGCAAGTGGTATCAGAGCACTTTCCTTGGTAGAAATTGTGGGTATTTTTTTTTCAGGGTAGAGACCTATTACGGCATCTTTAAGCCACAGAGATCTGTCGTTACGTGCATAAACCTGCGGTTGAGGGATTCATACATGCAGGAAATACAAGTGGTTCTTAAGCGCACATCTGTTGTCCACCCTTGTAACCCTTGTTGGTACCCCTTCGAGTGGTAGTGCATTAGACAACACCTGTGTATAGATTGGCCTAAATTTCCTGAAGCCCTCTTTAGATAAACCTATCGGTCGTCGGACTACTATAGTGTCACCGAGAACAACACTCGGAAAGATACTCTCTAGTACTTGGATAGTCGGGTAGTACAGCTAAGGGTACGGTCTATCCTCCTTAGTTAGTGCCCTGAGATATTGGGTCGAGTACTACTATTGGACCCCGCACGTATATCAGAGAGCTATAGCACAGGGTAAACCCTTGTCTGTAGAACCCTTGAATACCTAACCCTTGGGGAACATAAACATAAACAAATTAAACCGGTTAGATCTATTGCCACGCAACTGTGTTCGAGTTTCCAAGTAAATACACATTTCTTTCTGGTTAAGAATTTAGGGATTTCAACACTGCAACATTCTTCAGACCGAAGTATAACCCCGCAGCTGTAAAATAAAAATAAAAAGTCTGGAAATCTTTTCACCATTATTTGAGACCTATTTCATTAGATTCATCTCTTCTCCCTTATCACATTCATCCATATAATTTTTCTGCAAAATTTTTTGACCCCGGTAGCTCCCTTTTTAGTTCACCCATCCTCATGGCCCATGCCCATAGCCAAGAACTGGAGTCTCACTTCAACACCTTGCAATCTAGTTTCCTCGAGACCCAAAAAGAAGTGCAACAACTTAGTGCTACTATTT
>ML795261.1:74351-98024 GCA_009831015.1 Picea engelmannii
AATAAATGTGAATAACATTATGAATTTTATTGCAGGACTGCTGAGAGGGGATGTGCAGAAAATGAGACCACGATGGCGGTGGAAGGCACCTGGAAAGGTGGCGTTAACTTCCACCAAGAATTAATATCGTATTTGGACTCCACTGGCCCGAAGAACCAAAAGTGGCTCGCTGGCCCTGAATTAAATGTCTTGCAGGCTGGTAGGTAGATGGATTAATGAGGGATGGGGAGGTGAACCGCCTATCCATAGAGCCATCATGACTGACCAGCGCGAGGGAAATCGCGCCACACACAACCTCGCAAGAGGATAAGGCGTGAGGTGGAAGCGATTAGGGGGGGATGCGAGGGGAGAACTCGGCCATTACGCAGAGTGAGTGATAGCAGAGAGGAAGGATTGCAACCTTCACTCCCGGTCACTAGAAAATCAAGACGCAGTCTCACAACATCGTGGTCTCAGCTCGGAGGTGGCTAGTGGTAAATCCGCTGGGAGTCGCTAAGCCTACGGTTGGGTGGAAACGAGCACCCCTCTCAGCAGTCGCATAACCCCTGGTGTTATTTCTGATAAGTGTTTTTCCTCTGGCATCTTGAAATATATATATATATATATATATGCTTATTCTGATGATTATGCTCATAAGCTATGAAATTGTGAATGAATTCATTATAAGAATGTATGTAGGATGTTTTGATCAGTACTAGTAGTTGTATATTGATATGGAAGAGACTACATATGGAATATGTCCTCATGAATTGTTATTTACATGCGTATTGATCTAATTCAGACTTCATGTCTGGTTCTCGGGTGGATGATACCCTTATCTGCCTCAGATAGTACCCTGAGTAAATCTCCCCATAGAGATACCCTCCTTGAAAAGCCCATCAAGAACCCAGAAAGTAAATGTGAAGGCATAAAGACTTAGTAACCCTGCATGAGGAGAAACGATCCTCTTGAAAACTCGAGATGGCAGCATAAGGATAGAATATCGAATCGACGGATGAGATTCCGTCGAGAGATCTGTGGTCACTCATGACCATCAGATCGGAAGGAGAAGATGGAATGTTAAGTGCCTTAACCTTGATAGGTGTTGATCAATGGACGAGATTCCATCAGGAAATATGCGGTCACACCCAACCGTTAGATTGGTAGGAGAAAGTAGGGCGTTAAATGCCTTACCACTTAGATTTCCTGTGTCTTCATGGGTAGCGAAGAGTTTAGGACCGTAGATCCCCAAGGTCCATGAGAGTATCTGGACCATGGATCTTTCCACGTTCAGGAAGTTGTGGGAGAGCCCACAAGTTAGGAATCTTTCTAAGCCGTCAGATCTTGGCTGAAAAAACCCGACAGCCGTTGGATCTATCAGGAGTTACCCGAGGGTTAATACTCGTGTGTATAGGGGAAAAAAACCTTAGAATAGATCTAAGTCATCCGATTGATGGGGGCCATGTGTCAAGATATCTCCCATTATGAGAAATCGGGGATCACAGAATCGGGATTCCTGTTGACAAGAGATCAGTACTTTCCATTGTGGAAATCCCAGGATAGATCTAAGTCGTCCGACTGACGGAGGCCACGTGTCATAAGATCTCCCATTATGGGAAATCAGGGATCGCGGAATCGGGATTCCTGTTGAAAAGAGATCGAGACTTTCCATTGTGGAAATCTTGGGATAGATCTAAGTCATCCGATTGACGAAGGGCATGTGTCGTAAGATATCCCATTACGGGAAATCGAGAATCGCGGAATTGGGATCCCTGTTGACAAGAGATCAGGACATTCCAAGGTGAAAACCCCGGGATAGATCTGAGTCGTCCGATTGACGGAGGCCAAGCGTTGTGAGATCTCCCATTTCTGGAAATTAGGAATCGTGAGATCGGGAGTCCTGGTGACAAGGGATCGGGACTCTCCAAGGTGGAAACCCCAGAGCAATTGTGGGTCGTCCGATTCAAGGAGGTGACATGTCGAGATATTACACGTTTTGGGAAATCGGGAATCGGAGATTTGGGAGTCATGTTGACAATAGGTCAGGCTCTCACCTTGATAAATCCCAACGGAAGAGAGGTTGTGGTCATATGGGAAGAGGTCATATTGACCAATACTTAACCCAAGGGACTACTCACTGATTGAAGTTCGTTCAACACTTCAGCATTTTGGCATTCGGGATACCGAAGGGACATGTTTCCCCATGCTCTCAAACCCCAAAGTCCAGACTTATAAACCTCGAGATGTTAGCATGTGGTTAGGCTCTGATGAATGGTCAGGATCCTCTCGAAGGATCCTAGGTTTTGGATGACCATCCGATGTGAGGTAGAGATGCTAGATTTACGTTGGGGCGCGAATGCACATAAGGTTAAGTAGCGAGCAGATCTGGATGGCCATAGTCCACCCGCTCAAATCTACGACTGAGGATTCATTATGGAGCCCCCTTTCCATTTTGCCTTTAATGGGGGGGGGGGGTCTGGAATTGGATGTGCAACTCTCGAACGGTCGAGATCAATTCATCATGATCAACGGCACTCAGGTGGATTTCAGACCCCCCTTGCCATTCTGCCTTTAATGGGGGGGGGGGTCCGGAATAGGGTGGCGTGTGAAGTGGGCCCCCCCTCCTGTCATGTCGACTATTGTGTCGCGTTTCCCTCTCTGCCACCTGTATTCCACTTAACCGTGCAACGGGGCCGTTTCTCATTGGTTGTTTTCTATCACTGTCAGGGTTCGGCGGTTGCCAAGTCAAACGCCTCGACATCACTATAGCGTCGAGGTGCGAAATATGAAAGAGGTACTGCATTTATTCGGACTATGTTCATGACCCATGACCACATGGGGGTGGGGAGAGAGAAAGAGCCAGCTTATGTGGGTCCTCCATAGATCTTTAGGGCTTTTGATTCGGCAGAATAACAGAAAAATCCGATTTAGGTAGTGGGTATGTGACAAAGGTCCTAACCCGCACATAGGTAGATCAATGTATTCGGATGTAATAAAGGCCAATATTAATAAGGCCTTTCAATAAAATAGAATAAGGCAAATGTAAGAATACCTAATAGAATATTCCGCTTATAGAAGGATCTTCCTCTAGATGCTTCTCTTAATAAACATATTTAGTATAAATAAGGGTCAAGGGTATGAAAACTCTAGCTTGGAGATTATTGTAACGGAGTGTTGCTCGACTGGAGGTTGCCCCCTCGAAGAGGCCTATGAACATTTCTTTTTGAATCAAAGTGTTATTTCAGTTGTTGTTCTCATATTATTTATGTGTTATTGTGGAGATTATGTTGGTTATATTACTGTTATTCTGCCATTTCTAGCATTTTATTTATGTTCTGCGTATTTATTATATATGGTATCTTGCATTTACAGGGGATACTCAGGAGAGGTGAGTTTCCCACGATCAAATTTTATGTATCTAAATTTTTTACTGCAAAATGTGTAAAACAGAAGAGAGCATGATGGGGCAGTTCAGCGACCAGTTTGGATATTTGTGGAGTTCTGGGAAAGTGGCTAAGTATGGAATAGGGAAACGGTCGATCGGACTCGTTTTCAGAATAGAGGATTGAATATTTCGTGAATGGACCAACCCGACGATGTGAAAATGACATTCCATGATGTTTGAAATTAACAGTCGGAAGGGATAATATAACCATCCAGAAATTTTGGTTTTATGCGTATTAATGGGAGATTTCCTCAAATCCCGGTTTAGCATTAATGCTTGCTAATAGAATACTTAGAAATAAGATCTTATATATAATTGGTAATTGATAATCTCAAAAGGGCACCGACATAGGAAACAAAGATTAGGAATTGGATATTTCTTGAACCCGCCAACCCGACGATCCGCGAAAGAAATTTTAAGAAATGGCAAAGTATGGAAAGTGAACAGACGTGCTTCAAAATGGGGTGACAATAGTTCCACAGGAGACGTGAGGACTCGATGGTAAAATTGTATGTCTCATAAGTTTTCAGTGCAAAATGTGTGCCACAGAAGAGGGCATGATAGATAGACTGTAATATGAAAGATGGTATGATCTACGTTTAGTTGTAAATTTGTATATCGTGGAAGTCACGGTACTATTCGTAGGTCATGGAACAATATAAGTCCATTCTAGAGCCTGCCTACTAGGAATCCACGGTCGGAGAAGTGACTGGGTATGGAACGGAGAAGCGATCGGTCGGTGTTGTGATATAAGAGCACAAGTGCATACGTGAACACACAAGTCCGCCTACCCGCACAACTAGACATTTTTCGAAAAAATGAATAAGTGACGAGAAAGATAAAGTTCAGGGAAAAGAGAAATGGATATTTGGATAATCATAGAAGACAGAAAAGAAGGGATAATATATTCACATATGTAATATATATCCCATTTATTGGTAAGATATATACTTGGAAAGAATTCTGAAGGTGGCGAGCACAAAAAACAGCGACTAGCAATATGATCCACAAAAGAAATTAAAAGAAATGGTCATGGAAAGCAGTCAGACGGGTTTCAAAATAGGCTGACAAGGATTCCCGAGGAAACATGAGTCCCTGACGGTCAAATTTTATTGATCGGAACTTTTGAGTGCATACTGTGTAACACGGAAGAGGGGCTGATGTAGGAAAAATGACTAAGTGACGAGAAAGATAAAGTACAGGGAAAAGAGAAATAGGAATTTGGTTAAGTATAGAAGACAGAAAAGAAGGGCTAATATATTCACATCTGTAATAGATATTCCATTTCCTGGAAAGATCTTTTGTGAATGTTTCTGGAGAAATTATATACTTATTGCATATACTTGGAAAGAAGTGCGGAGGTGGCGGGCACATAAAACAACGACTAGGAATTGGAAATTTTCTGAACCCGCCAACCTGAGGATCTGTGAAATAGATTGCAAGAAATGGTTGTGGATAGCAAGCAGATGGGCATCAAAATAGGATGACAAGGGTCCTAGAGGAGACATGAGGGCCCGACGGTCAAATTGTATTGATCAAAAATTTTAGTGCATGTTGTGTAACACGGAAGAGGGTTGATGTAGGAGTCTAGAAGTCAATTTCTATATCTTGGGAGAGGGGGGGACTATGTGCAGGTCAAGGAACACTGGAAGTGCAGTCCTCATGTCCAGAAATCCACAAGAGAAAAAATTCAGGTAAGTATGGAACTAGAGGCACGAAAGAGATTCCAAGAAATGGTGAAATATGGAAAGCGGAGGCAAGGGCTTCAAAACGGGGTGACAATAGGTCCCCCGGAGATGTGAAGACCCGAAGGTCAAATTACAGGTCTCAAAAATTTCATGTGAAAACTTTGTATCACAGAAGAGGGTATGATGTGGGAGTGCGAGATATTCAGATGTGGCTATAGAGATTGCACGCACATAAGATTGTTCGGTCAAAAAATGATATCAAATTGTTTGATGCAAAGGTCGATGCATTCTGCTCTATGGAACCTTGTGGGCTCTTTCTTGCAGCCTGTTTGCAATTTACTTTTCTCTTGGTTGTATGCTTCGTCTTTAAATTTGTATATTGTGGAACTCCGAGTGTTGTTTCTAGGACACAGAACAATAGAATTGCAATTTTTTAGCCAGCTAGCCTGCAAGTTTTCCTGTCAATTTGTATAGCGTAAAACTCTGGGCGTTGTTTGTAGGAAACGCAACTATAGAGGACATGATTTTCCCTTTAATATAACTTTTGATGCAAATGTAGTATGTTTCTCATTTTAGCACTTTTCCATCTTCTAACAATCGCAATATTGAGCCCACCAGCCCTGGAGTCCATCTATCAATTTGTATATCGTAGAACTTTGAGTGTTGTTTGGAGGACATGGAACAATAGAAGTGCAATGTTGAGCCAACCATCTCGCAAGTCCCCTTGTCAATTTGTATATCGTGGAACTTTGGGTGCTACTTGTAGGACACAGAACAATAGAGGCCCAATTTTGAGCCCCCTAGCCCTAGAACCCGCGATCCAAAAAGTGGCTAAGTATGGAATGAGGGATCCGTACATGAGGGAACCCTTGTCAACCTATTTTTAAACCTGTGGCGAAGGTCTGGGTGTTGTTTGCAGGCGAAGAAACAATGTAAGTTCAATATAGAGCTCGAGTTTCCGGGAATTCGGGATCTGAAAAGTGCCCAGGCATCGAATGGCTATTGGTTGGTCGGAGTCACATTTTCAGAAAAACGACTAACTAAAGAGAAAGAGAGAGTAGAGAGAAAAAAGAAACAACAATTTGTTCAAGTATAGAAGAGGGAAAAGAAGGTCCAATATATTCAAATCTGCAATAGATATTCCATTTCCTGGAAAGATCTTTTATGTATGTCATTGGATAAGTTGTATACGTATTGCATATACTTGGAAATAAATATGAAGGTAGCGGCCATAGGAAACAAAATCTATAAATTTGAAATTTCCTGAACCCGCGAACTCGACGATCCGCCAAAGAGATGTCAAGAAATTGTCAAGTGTGGAAAGCGGTCAGACGGGCTTCAAAATAGGGTGACGGGTTCTTGAGTCGCCATAAGGCCTCGACTATCAAATTTTATATATCGGAACATTTTGGTGAAAAATGTGTAACACGAATGAGGGGATGATGTGGGAGTCCAGAAGTAAATTTTCATATTGCAGAAGCTGGAGTGCTATTTGCAGATCACGAAAAAATGGAAAGTCTAATTTAGACAAAGGGGAAGCACTTGGTCAAAACGTGTGAATCCTCCAACCCGCCCAGCAAGGCATTTTCAGAAAAAAATGATTAAGTAAAAAGAAAGAGAAACTATAGGGGATAAAAGAGTGGGAAAATAGAAAAGTGGAGGGCAATTTTCGTAAGCGCAAATTGGTTTCAAACAAACCCCATTGTTCCAAAACCATCATTTTCTAGTAATTGTCAACAAATGCTTTGTTGAAGATTAGATTTTATTGCAACTTGTGGGTTTAAGTGTGTTCTTGATACATTATTCCATGACTGTAACATATTAAATTAAGTATCAAACTTCTTGCATTATGGGTTGTTAGCATTAAATCTTAATAATTGCATGTCTAGAAACAAGAATGACGATCTTGTTGCAACATTGTGATTAGTTATTTCTATGTTTTATCTGCATTACGAATAGAATTGAACATTGGTTTGAAATTTTGTGTAATTCATTTTTTGATTGCATAAAATCCTGATGGATCGACACAATACATTATTATATAATTGTTAGATGCTCCATTTTAGAAAAAATTACCTAAGCAAATACAATATCGAAGAACTACGAGACTATTGAACCATGTCAATGAGAAGAGGCGTTAAGTCCAGAAAAGAAGCAGCAACCAAGACTCCAAGGCAAATTTGTTTATACAAAATCCATATTAAAAAAAAAAAAAAACTGAGCACTGTATATATATCCTTAGAAATTGGACCAGTTCTTTGGGCAAAAACATTGAACATATCTGACTCAAACATAGGCACGGGATCCACAACATACAGGAGCCATCGAGATGCTCTTCAACATGCATACAAAACTGATTACCATGCCTTTTTTTAGGAAATCCTTGCAGTTTTCTCCTCGATGGATCATCCTGTGGTAAAATTGATAGTTCTCAGAAGCTTCTCGTGAGGAAGAAGACGAAAAATGTTGCAGGGCAAATGGAATAGCCTTGAACTAAAAATTAGGACACACCAAGAAACCTCCTCTCCATAGTCGAAAACTTCAGGGACACAGGTTGCACGTGCAATTCCAGAGGCCTAGTAAGGAGATGACTAGTAAGAATATGCCTTGCACTAGTGGGAGTTTTGGTTCTCATTATCTAAGATGTTAAGTGTATATCCAGAGAACAGGACAGTATTCCCGTAATTGAATAGTTTTTTGTCTTGAAATATATCTCTTGGAGAATCAACATATCATTTCCTTACAGTGAAATACTTTTGCCCGGAACGAACTAATTTGGACTTATGGAATTCCTAATTTTGATCTACAAAGTGGCTATTGCGTTTAGAGTCAGTTTATTTTCTGAAACTCCTTCTTTTGGTGTTGTCAGTAATGTCATCGCTGAGCTGGGAAGTTATTCCCATTATGGTTGATTTCAATTTGGGCACAGGAGTGGGAATAGTCTCTGAATTGCCATCATCCACTGTCGTATCATCGTCCATCAGATCATCTTCTTCCATCTTGAAATCCATGGAATCAACCTTTGCGCCAACCATCAATGCAACTGGGCAGGTTTTCTAAGCAGACAGGGTTGCCTTGGAATTCTTTGGCTTGAAATATATCTCTCGGTGTACCAAGGGACTATCTCCTTTTTTTTTATCCTGGGCGAAGGGAGATGAGTAGTAAGAATATTCCCTGGAATACTGGAACCTCTGGCCATCATGCCCGAGGGTGTTTACTGTATCTGGACAAAACAATTGCCACAAGTTAACTATAAATTTTTTTTTCTCCAGACAATGTTTGAAATGAAAATTGGAGAGGGATAATATAGTCCTCCACAAATCCTAGTTTAATGTGTATCAATGGAATATCTCCTTGAGCCTTTTGTTGATCAATGACAATCTCCAGGGTTTGTGCATAATGAGTTGTTACCATTAAAGCTCACTAATTTCATATTTAGAAAAAAGTGTGAAGGTGGCAGTGACGACGAAGAGAGATTAAGAATTAGAGATTTCTTAAAGGTTCCAAGAGGCCAACACACGAAAGAGATTGCATCATGTTTGAAATGAATACTTGGAAAGAATAACACTCTTCTCCACAAATCTTGGTTTAATTTGTGGTAATAAAAAAACTTCTCTGACCTTTCGGACATTAATGATAATTGTAACAGTTCATGCACGATGAACTACTAGCATTAATGCTTAATAATTTCATATTTAGAGAGAAGTATGAAGGTAGCGTGGATGGCGAAGAGCGACCAAGCATTGTACATTTCCTCCACCTGCCAACCTGCGAAACAGATTCCAAGAAATTCCCAAGTATGGAAAGTGGTCGGGCAGGTTACAAAAAAAAAGGGTCAGAAGATATACCCAAGAGATGTAAGGGGCCGATGGTCGAATTGTATCTCAGTGACAGATATCAGCCGTCAATTTGTATATCGTGGAATTTCGGGTGTTGTTTGTATGTAGGGGAACAGTGGAAGTGCAATGTTGAGAGGAAAATTTGTATATTGCGGAACTTTGAGTGTTGTATATAAAATCATGAGACATTTGGAAAAAGGACCAAGTAAACAGAAAGAGAAAACAAACGAGATGAAGGGGAATTTGTTTACTAATTTATAAATCGTGGAAGTTCGAGTGTTGTTTGCAGGCGGCAGAACAATGGAAAAGCAATGTTGAACCCGCCTATGCGGGAACCCACAATTCAAAAAGTTTGTTCAATATGAAACAGGGAAGCGATCGGTCGGGTTGGTGATATAAAAGTAACAATGGAAATATGAAGACGTGAATCCACCAAATCCTGCACCTAGACATTTTCCAAAAAACGAGTAAGTAACCAGAAAGGGAAAGCAAAGGGAAAAAAAGAAAGTGGATAGCAATTTTCGGAAGTGGGAATTGCTGTAAGAAAGCCCCATTTATGGTCTTAACAGTAACTATAAAGTGCATTAAACATGTTAACAAGTTTTTCAATCAAGGAATAGATATAGCGAGCGATGTTTATAGTTTCCAGGATCTGTTTGTATAAGAGAAGCATCCAAAAGTTACAAGAAAATCAATTTTTGGATGTTTAAGTAAATTTTTTGTACTGTTAGCTTCACTACAAGTATAACAACAATGAATTTTAATTTTAATGTCTTCTCATTCATATGATTGTTCCATTAGACTTCGCATAGTATATACTCTTTTATTTCAATTTGTTTGCTAATTTGTAGATCGTGGAAGTCCGTGTGTTGTTTGCAGGTGGAGGAACAATGGAAACGCAATGTTGAACCTGCCTATCTGGTAACCCGCTTATTCAGAAACCCGCGATCCAAAAATTTTGTACAATATGAAATGGGGAAACGGTCGGTCAGGATGGTGATATAAAAGTAAGTGGAAATCTGAAGACATGAACCTGCCAACTTCCGCACCTAGAAACTTTCCAAAAAACGAGTAATACATACTAAATATGTACTTTTATGTAGTATGGACATGAGATTTTATAGAGCATGTATGGATCCGTCATTCCATACTTAGCTACTTTTTGGATCACGGGTTCTCAGGCTGGCAGGCTCAAAATTGGGCCTCTATTGTTCTATGTCCTACAAATAGCACCCAGAGTTCCATGATATACAAATTGACAGGCGGACTCACGGTTTGGTTGGCTCAACATTGCAGTTCTATTGTTCCCTGTCCTCCAAACAACACTTGAAGTTCTGCGATATACAAATCGATAGATGGACTCCAAGGGAAGACTCAATATTGTGATTGTTTATGGATGATGATCCCTATCAACTATCTAACATTATCTAAAAACATTATTTTCAAATACTAAATTATTAATATTAAATATTGATATTGTACAATTTAATTACATAAAATTATTAAAGGATGTTAAATCTCTTATTTTTTAAAAAATGAAGTAAACAAAACAAATATTTTTTAAATTCTATCACTGCAAGTATAACAATGACCGATTTCAATTTTAAGGGCCTCTTGTTGATATGATAACTCCATTGGACTTCGCACAATATATATTCGTTTATTTCAAATTATTCCAGGAGATTAATTTTACCAAGTTCATCGATCAAGGAAAACTGCTAAAACGAGCCACATATTACATTTGCATCACAGAGGTTATATCAAAGGGAAAAGCATGTCCTCTATAGTTATGTGTCCTACAAAAAGAACCCAAAGTTCTGCGCTATACAAATTGACAGACATACTTGCGGGATGGTTGGCTAAAAAATTGCAATTCTATTGTTCTATGTCCTCCAAACAACACTCAGAGTTTCGCGGTATACAAATTGACAGACAAAGCATACAACCAAGAACCAAGTAAACTCCAAACAGGCCGCAAGCAAGATCCCACAAGGTTCCATGGAGCAACATGCATCAACCTTTGCATCAAACAATTTGATATCATATTTGGACTGAACAATCTTATGTGCGTGCAATCTCTATAGCGAGATCTGAATATCTGAAGATGATGTTTCAATCCATGCCCAGTTCCTTTTTTTTTCAATTAGGGCATCAAGAAAATTCAGATACCATACCATAAATGTATAGTTGGAGACAAATTTTTATTTTATTTGGGCACCCGAAAGAAAATTGCAGAAATCTTGTCATGGCTAAATAGTTGAAAAACAATTGTCAAACTTGGGCACCCAAAAAACATGCAGGATTCTCCATCAAAGCAACAACCACCCACCATGTTTTTTTTGTTTTATTTGCACACCGAAACAAATATGCAAAATCCTCACCAGGAGATGCAAGAAAACATCAAAATAACAACATTGATTGCATTTGTAATTAGATTCTCAAGTACTCAAGTCCGACAAACATTCATCTAGGTGTTGAAGAAATATTGCAGAGACACGTTGCAAAATTCTTACTAGGATATGCAAGAAAAAATCAAAATAACAACATCGATTTCATTTGTAATTAGATTCTCAAGTACTCGAGTCCGACGAACATTCATCTGGGTGTTGAAGAAATATTACAGAGACACATGAGATATTTTCGTTTCCTGCCAAATCTCGATATGATTTTTTTTCTTGTTTTTTTTTTTTTTTTCTTCAGCCGATATGCAATATTGCATTGTCCTTGTTTAAGGTAAATTTGTTGTGTATTCGAAAGTCACGTAGTATTTAGACATTGCTTGCCTTTTTTTGTAGGTATGCTTCATACGACAATTCTACTAACACAGGAAGCACATCTTGTAACAGAGGTTTCCTAATTGTACAATGCACGGTTGTGTTTCCCATGGTTTAGATGGCAGCGTTGGGGCAATGTCCATATATATATGGACATTTTTCACTGCATCGCAGACAATCAATTGTATCATCACTTATCAAACCAGAAGTAGAAGCAGGAGAGTTGCATTTCGCACATACAGACTCAAAGGGGGTCGAGTACACATTCGCTGCAACCAAAACACCTTCAACATGGAAATGCAAGCATAGGAATTAATACACTGAACAATATAATACACAATTGAACGCACCCCCCCCCCCAANAAAAAAAAAAAAAACCGCAAAAATTTGGTGAAGGCTATTTGTATCAGCAAAGTGAGGATGATTATGTAGATGTATACGCAGAAGAGTTGTAGAGCTAGTTAGTTTCTTCAGATCCTATACTATGTCTTCTCGCAACTCTATTACAAATGTTGCTTGGGTTGTGTGAAAGATGATTTCTCTAAGATCCCTTTTCTTTGTTATATTTTTGAAGAGCATAAGTGGAAATTGTCCTTTATGCAATTGTTATTCCATTGACAAAAGAAAATTTGAATAGGTATCGAACAATTGCAACTGCAACATGGAACAGTGCAATATTTGTGTAACTTAATCGAGATACTTGCACATGCAAAAGTAAAGGACAAAACTGGATATGGAGAACGGTACCATTGCCTTGTTGTTGTTTGACTCTCCATATTTTATATGCAGAATGTGTTGCGAGCCAAGTTTTCTCACCAGTGTGACAATTGTGCCAATGGTTCCAATTGGGTAAATTTCATTTCTCTGTGCAAGTTGGATGATAGTTGTGTCTAGGACGAAACGATATTCTGAATAAACAATAGGAATTTTTTCCACAATACTTGTTTCATTGAGCAAAATATTTCGATCACAATCACCACGGTCATATAATGTTTTGGGAAATATATTAAAATTTGTAATGGATATCCCATTACCCGAAAATATCTTTTCTGCATGTTTCTGGACAAGTTGTGTAGGAATAGTCAATGTGACTGTCATTATGGCCTCCTTGTCTGTCGTGTCAGCACGCATAATGGATCTAGTTTTGTTTTCCTTGTCCAAGTAGGTGCTATAGACGACCATTATGTCCCCGATGAACACTTGTCTAGTTCAGAAACTATTCAAGCCCTCTATTGATAGTACTTTGGGTGTTACAAGTCTAGACCTGGCGACAATTTTTTAACAGGAAAAGTAAAGTGAATGGTAGTGTGCATTATTTTTTTTTTTCTTTTTTTCCTGGCATAAATTTACAAGTAGACGCATAGTTTCAATGAACTATGGAGCCAAAGTTTTGCAACCACACCTCTTAGTCTACAGAGCCTGTGCTATGTTCAACGTCTCGATTGTACTTGTTGATACTTCTTGTGAACTACAAAGCATGTATTGCATATGACATTAGCATATTCACCATGCCATAGATGAATAAATAGATAAGGATATTTGTTTGGTAAACATACTAGGAACAGAATGTATGCATCTTTAGCTTTGGCCTTGTCGGTATGTTGATGTCTAGGATGACTGACTGCTCATGGCCATGTCACTATTCCAACTTTTTCTGATGAAAGCATGTGTAGATGAACATCAGAAGGACTAAACAGGCATATGTATTGTATATTGTCCATAATAGTTCTTAATGTCAGATGCAGGGTGGAAGGAGATGGAATATGAAATAGGGTGTCAAGAGATACTCGGGAAACATGAGGACCCGAGGGTCAAATTGTATGCCTCTAATTTTTTTGACTAGAAAAATGTGTAATAGTAAATAGCGCATGATGGCGGGGCATGGCGGCCAATCTTTATATCGCAGAACCCCGGAAGCCAGGGGAGCAATCTTGAACCCGACAGCCTGACACTCGCAATCGACAAAGTGAGTAAGTATGGAATAAGGTAGAAGCGTGACCATAAATGTGAACCCGTGAGTCTGCCAACCCGTGCACCAAGGCATTTTTGGAAAGACCACTAAGCAAAGCAATTAGAAAGAAAAAGGGATAATAGAAAATGGATAAAGTAGAAATGGGGAGGGCACAAAGGCCCATTGCTGCCAAGTCATCATTTTCTAGTATAATATTATATGCCCCCACCCGTATTGTATATTTAATTTACTAGAACAGTTGGTATACCTTTTAGAAGATTGCACCACGGAACCCTCTGTTGTTGCATAGAAGAATTCATCTTCCGGTCCAACCAACTTGTTTCTTTCAAGGTAGCAACGCCGAATATACAATGGACATGAAGGCAAGTTAGTATGAAGAAAGACATGTAAAATAAAGGAAAACAATTCTATTTATTTCAATGTAACAGCAAATAGAATACGATTCACATGAGAATAAGCAGAAAGATACATAGCATATACACACAGGTAAGAAAAAATAATTTAAAAAAAAAGAGGTACAAAGCAGTGGAACAAGCACAACAAATAAATAGACAATAACTGAAATACTCAACACTGGAATATGAAATAAAAGTACAGATATGCACCTTTGTAACTCCTCATCTACATTCATGCCAAAGAGTCCATCATCCTCTCTAGACATTTTGTTTGTTTAAATGTAGCAATGCAGGAAAACTACAATGGACATCAAGGAAGTTAGCATGCAGGAAGATAAGTAATGAAGATAAGTTATTATGTAGGAAGACACGCAACATCTACATACAATGAACTAGGTGAACGCACATACAGACAATAAATGAAATACAAAACAACTGAATATGAAATAACAGTACAAGCATGTACCTTTGTATCTCCTCTTCCACTGCTGCAGTCAAGACTCTGTCGTTTTCTCCAGCTATTCTGCTTGTTTGAATGTGGGAACACACAAAACACAATGAACATGAATGGAAGTTGGTATGCACTGAAGAATAAGTATTATGTACACACTGTAAATGAGAATCAACAAATAAAATAAAAAATAGGCAGAAACATGAACCTTTGCTTTTCTCCATCCATGGCTATAAATATATAAAGTTTTTCCCTACCCAAAATAGATTACAAACCACAAAATATTAAGAAAGTGCATCGCCATAGCTAAACGATTTTGGTTTTCCGTGGAAAAGTATCCAGATATGCTTCCAGACATGTAAATATAATTTTTCACTCTCTTTGTTGTACATATCATATCTCAAGTACAAGAAAAATTGTATCGTGGTCACACCAGTATGTGTAGAGGATAAAGAACATGTATTGTGGTATGGGCACATTTCACCATACATGGTTTATAACTGCAACTTGCACATGTTTTATTTTAACAAAAAAACAATGGATATTGCAATTGTACATGTAGTTGTCCAATTATTCTTTATGCCATTATTTTCTATCATGTCAACACTGAAATATCAATTTTTTTTATAGCAGAACAAAGCTAGACCTCACCAGAGGCGGCAAATAACACAACCGCATGTCCACTTGTGGGTGCAAGGTCTGAACACCGTAAAGCGCCCAAATAATAATAATAATAAAATAGCTCAAAGTGTCGGTGCAAGACCCCAACCCTGCAAAGCCGAAGTAAACAAAAGAAAACAGCAAGCACCAAACTAGCGAGAAAGCACGAATAGGCCCAACTACATCCCCAAGGCCCAAAAATCGTAAACTTCAGCCAAACAAAAACAACCAACAACTGACGAACCAACAAGCCAGTGAACAAGAAATAACCACTGAATCAGTAAACAACATATGTATCTCCAATGATTACAAAACTGCAGCCGAATCAAGAAGGAACCAGAAACATACGACGAGCATGCCAGTAGAAATAAGCAAAAATTCTTACTTGCAAACTACAAACACTGAATAGCAAAGAAGAAATAGAAAATGAAATTATGGCATGGAAACTTGCTCCGAAACGATGAAAGACAGAAGATCAGGTCGAATTGTGAACCAAACAACAACAACAAGCAGCAACCGACGAACCAGCGAAGAAGAAGCAGCCACCAAACCAGTAAACAATGTATGTAGCTTCAATGATGATGAAATTGCACTCTAAGCCTAGAAGAAGTATGAAACATACAATTCCTATTCAACTGGCGGTGGACAACAATATTGTCCAAATTCACTGCAACATTGTATGGAACATTTCGAGGAAAAATGTACTCTGAGAAGCCTATTTAGATAAACATTTAAGGCTGCTAGGCTGTGTAAGGGCCTTGCGGTATGCAAACATTTAAGATGTCATGCTTGTTTGAGGACTTCGCATCATGTAAACATTTAAGTTATCAGGCCTATTCAAGCACCTCAAAAAAAGTGTCAATACATTTCAATACAAATACAAAGGAGTAATAATAATAATAGCACAAACAACAAAATAAATCACAATAGAAGGTTATAAAATTTGAAATTATCGATCACTATAAACCTTGGATATCTAAACATTTCAGTATGATTAGAACAAATAAAAAAAGTATCATACATGATAAAAAATTGGATATGGCAACATATAATTTATTGAGAATAGCGAAGTTGGCAATAAGACCTCAAATCTATCATCCAATCAGAGCATAACATATATAGTTTTTTTTATTATATAAAAAATAATGCTTTTAGTTCTCGATGTCGAACATTAGAAAGTATGCAAAATTTTGTAGTCAAACGACAAACTAATATAGAGTCAACGAATTATCGAATTGCTATAATCCCTCTACGCCTTCGATAAAGACTAATAATGTTATCATCTCAAATTCATAGCACATGTTGATACACTATAAACAAAATATCACATGTGTTGATACTTTGTGACGAGGGTGATAGGAATCATTCCCTTTCTAAAAAAAACTTTCCCAAAAATCTAATAATTTGATATGATAACTTTAATGTTAAATTTTAAAAAGTCATATTTTTAATTTTTAAAACTTATATAATTATAACTAAAATTATAATTGTAAATGAAAATTATAAATATATATTTAAAAATAATAAATTAATGATTATAAAACTAGATACATTATGAAACTAGATACATTATCCATTAATTTAATTTTTTTAATATAATATTTAAATTATAAAAACATAATCTTTTTAAAATATTTTGTTTTTAATATATAATTTTTTTAAATTTTAATTATGTTCTACAACATACATTATCCATTAATTTAATTTTTTTAATATAATATTTAAATTATAAAAACATAATCTTTTTAAAATATTTTGTTTTTAATATATAATTTTTTTTAATTTTAATTATGTTCTACAACAGTGTCAAGTAACTTTCCCCATTGTTTTGTATTATTCATCTTGAATACATAATAAGATATAAACATTAAATGGGTTGAATACATGATAACATCTATTCACATTTGAGTTATGGCTAGTCCATAAACAAGTAGTGAATTTAGCTTTAATACCTAAAAAGAAATGACACATGTTTTTTGTGGATAAGTCATGGAAGAGGAAGGTTCCATGGGACCTCCCCTTAAATAAACGTTTTTTTTTTAATATGTAATGTGTTTGTGAGATTTACTCAGAGAAGAATATTCTTAATGATGTTCAAAAATTAAAAGCTAAAATTAATACAAATAATCATATACCTCATTTTTATTTATATGTTCAATAGTAATACAGATTATTCATTAACCTACCTACTTGCCACTTATAAGCTATGGCAAACTGCAAGATGTTTGGTTGCAAGTTGCAGTAAGATGTTATTACCTCTCCGCGCTAGTTTTACAATTTTACAATGATACTCTTTCTCCGAACTTGACCCGTATCACCATCGTTTACTGTCGGGAAACACCTTGAGCACTGTCTCAGTCGCCGCTTTCCACTTAGTTTCCGTAATGCTGGGAAAAATATCTAACGGCGACCGCCGAGATTTACTCCAAACAGCCGGATGGAAGAATTTCCGTCTATTGACCGTGATGCCGCTCGGAGATCCACGAAGTTTAGGGACGACGGATTCCATGAAAAGAATCCTTAAAAGAATATATTAAATTTTATTATTGATTAACAAATAAATTTTAAAATATATTTGATTAACAAATATATTAAATTTTATTGTTAATATTTTAATTTCTGATAATCACTTACGTGGCAATCAGTTAGCTATCAAAGTAATTTTTAAATATGATTAGGTAAATGTAAAAAAGTAAACACATAAACGGATGTCTTTATAATAGCTAGGAAGTTAATGATTAAAATCACAGTCATTTATTTTGTGTGACTACTAAGAATATTCCAGCCATATTTAATCCTGTCCATAGAAAACTTATTAAGCACTAAACCCCTATTAAATCTGCCCATTGTCAAGAGAATTGGGGCCGGGAATCGAACAATTGTCGATGGGGTCGATGATGGGCGTAAAGAGCTTAGCCCACTGGGAATAACCTGCCACAGCGAATGGATTGATGGACTGCTGGCAGCGTTGAATTGGCGGTGATCGGTAGACGAGAGCGAGGGGATGAAAGCGGCGGGGGTGGCGGAAGGCGATGAAGAAGTGGCGGGAGAGGGAGAGGGAGAGGGAGGTGGAGCAGCTCCGCTCAAAGGTAACGATGTCGCCGGCTTGGAGACGTTTTTCTTTGACGAAGCGGCTCCAGCCCTTCGTGAGCACGTAGTTGTGGCTGCTATTCCAGTAAGAATAGCGGAAATGCCATGTTTTGGAGGTGAGGTCCTCGAAATTTAGCAGGACCTCCTTCCCCTTCCCCTCACTTGATGCCACGTCGACGTTGATCGAGAAATATTTCTCAGCGAACTGCTTAGGGATGACGATTCTGTTCAGCTTCCCGACATCATTGGGCGTAACGGTCTTGTCGAATAGGTGCTCGCGGGGTTCTGTAGGAGTTGAGCTCGCGACCTCAAGATTTGTGTTCGAGGATGTCTTATTTTGTAATAGTTCTTCGTTATCCGTGTACACTTATTGATAATGGGTACATTTAATGATTTTTTAACTATAAATTTTGTATGGTTATCAATTGAAGATGCTAGCATATTTTTAGTTGTCCTTCTAAATCAATGAACGATCTCATGTTCATAACTTTCTAGCATTTTAAAAAGCTTTAACAAACTTAATTGAAATTATAAATATACTCCACTATTAACTTTTATATTAGATTTACATTTGTGCCACGTTTACTTATAACAGCCGCATAATTACAATCAATCGTTTTTCATATTCCTCAATCGTTTCATATTCATAGTTTCATCTAACCAATGGTAATCATTTCAGCGTTCACAAGCAGCGATTTAGCGGTTGTGCTAGTAGATATTCTTTCTTAGCTTGTCTACGATTTCTCTCTTGGAGTGGCCGCGGAGAAAGACAGCCTCCGGGTGGCTGTCGACCAAGTTCGTGTTTGTGTTCGTGATGGCGTCAGCGCCACGGAATTTGATCACGGCCCTGTCCTAGGCCATTGTCGTGTCTTCTTTGCGGTTGAAGGTACCGAGCCAAACGTGTTGGTGCTTCTCGCATATTTGAGCACCGCACCGTTCGTTGGGCTGCGGGACAACGCCCTTGTATTGGGACTGTTAGTATCCAAATACTAAATTTTCAATGTTCTCTTTGTTGCAAGAATGGGGTTATTCTCGTAGCACCGAGAATTGTTGTTCCTGAGCACCAGTATCGTACATGGCAGAAGTAGTACTGAGATTTTAACTCGCCTCATTAGAGAGAAGGTACAGGAAGGTTGGAAATTCTTATTCCATACACCCTTGATGTATGGAAGTTCTTTGGCCTTTAAAGGCTAATTTTTATTAAAGGATTTGCCAAATTGTTTCTTGGGTTTCATTGGCCTTTGCGCAGGGTTGATTTTATTATAAATTCCACCAAAAAATTGGTTGTCCCATAAGGACAGTCTCCAGTCCTCGAAACCACGCACCTGCAGTCATACAAAACAAGGGTTAGCCACAATTCACATAAGCCAAACAAGCCAAGCACTAAGACTTCACTCCGCATGACTCACTGAAAGACTATGAGAGCATCGATAGATATTAAAGTTGATAGTTTGATATCCCAATGCATTGGGGATTATTTTTTTTGAGCAAATATTAAAAATATAATAAAACACAGACAAGTGTACCATGCCGAGATTGCAGGTGGAAGAAAAGGTGCAGATGTCGATTTAGAGAATTTAGTTTCTTCCAGAGTTTGCAGATGTTTATGGAATCTGTTGTCTTACAATTGTTGTCATCGACAAGCTGCTTATTTGAAGTCTTAATGCCAGGTGCAGGATGTTTGATTGCATGCAGTTCCACTCCGAGTTTTCGGTCGCCAGCTTAAGTTTTGGTGAACTATAACCAATTTCAAACTTTGGCTTGTGCTTTGGCTAAATGCAGAGAACCGAGCATTACTACCAGGGAATGTATACCATAAATCATGAATTCGATATGCAACTTCTTATTCACGATTTTGTTAATGGAAAACGAATCAAAAACCTCCATTTGTGGGATTTCAAGTCTCCAAAACCCTGGGCAGACATAGAAGAATTTAGAGTGTCTGCACTATTCATTGACTGTAGGTGCTTTGTAGATTAAGAGTGGGAGGCGTTATGGTCTTTGCTAAGAATCATTGGTAAATCCGAAGAAACTTGAGTTGCATCCAGGTGATACTTCGATTCTAAATCTGTGGATGCTCCTTGTTTTCATCATCTAATTGATTATTTGGTCCTCCCACGATTGGGGCATAGACAATGAAGCTTCTGGAGTAAAAAAAGTAAAGCTATTTGTGCAGTAAGTGGAGTACAAGTAATTGATCACCCATTTATAGGATGGGATCGATGAAATAACCAAGAAATGAGAGTTACAAGGTTTTTTTAGTACATCACTTGGTGTGTCTATGTCAATTGCACCCACATCGTTTACAGTTGGGCAAGATATTACTATTCAGATGAAATCATTCAACAAGCAACCTGGGATTCATCTACAAGAAAAGAACAAAAGTGACAGAACATACGCACTTTATGATTACAAAAAGATAGCCTGGACAGTGCTAATGTGCCAGTTTCATAGAGAAATTCCAATCCAGATCGAAATGCAAAAGGTGTTATCATTGAAAACCCCCCTTCACAGGTCAAGAAGGTTTGCTTTTATAGTTTTTATAGACCCAACAATTGATGACAGAGTTATTTTGGATAAACATACCATTGATGGTTGAAAGGTTTTGTTGTTTATCAACAATAGATGAATAAGGACATTAATATTGTCTGTGTTCCTCCCAGTCAAGCTGGATATAAACTTTCTCAAATATCTCAATTAACAGATTTTAGGCAATCTTTAGGTCATTCAAAGATACAGATGGCAGTGAGATTCACATCTTCAAGAAACGTTTAATAGTTTAAGGATGAGAATGAGATACGTAGTAGGTAGACCCAGTTTAAAAGGCAATATTAAAAGGGAATTTGACCTCGAAATATCAGCAGTCAAAGAGATATGGCAGTCAGTCAAATCTAGATGGCAAAAGGGCCAACAAATACACAGATGGAAAGGCAGATAGCAATCAGAAATATCATTTCCATATTTTCAACAGTGAATCAATTAGTTCCACATCTCCAGATTTTAAGAACGTAGAGAGCAAGGCATTTGACTTAGTTGTTCCAGATTTCTTGCATAAATATCATAGATTGCTTTTATTCTTGGGGGATTGTTATGATTATTTCCTAGCAGATAGTAAGGATATGTTGATTGTATCTTGCTATTTAAGACAACATTTTCTAAGATTCATAGGGGGGGAGAGAGGGGAATTTGGGCAGAGACCCATGTAGGAAAGATTGTAAGCCTATGGGCATTTATTTAGGTATTCATTTCTGACATTGAACATCCAGGTGTATTTTTTTACCAGATTGTGATCTCTTCTTGTTTTACATTCTATCTTTGTCTTACTTGAAAGAATTGCAGACATCAAGAATCAATGGTTGTTCATGGATGATAGATTCCCGAGCGGTAAAGATTTTTCCGTGATTGCCTATTATCCGTCTGTTTTGTTTCAAGTACCAATGCATCCTTTTTGACAGAGAAAATCTATGTTTGGTGTATGTTCTACTATTTGTCACATTCTCCATTCTTCTGTCCACCATCATATAAGTATTTTGTCTGATATGCAACTCACCGACCTTCAATCTAATAGGATGTTTACTTGACTCCATGCCCAATGGTGTTTTAACTAATCTGCATTTAGCTTGTTTCTCTTATTCTTTCTCTTATTATCTACCTCATCTACCTTATTTTAGAACCCAAACACATTCTTATTTATAAAATCATTGCAATAACTGAATATGTGCTAGGCTTGGCCCTATAGCAGTCTAGGGGTAACTTCTAACGCTAACATTTTTGGCGCCACTGCCGCGGACGGAGACACGAAGTATTTATCCTTGGGAGAACGACAACGATCAGATCTGCTTCTTGATGCTGAACAGGAAGGGGACAGATACATGACTGCAGATCTTTCACCATAGTGACTCCATTGTCTAAAGATTAATAGGCGACTCCACTGGATCCAAGCATGGAAGCCATTTTGGCTCAAAGGTTTTCTTTTTGTGATTTTTCAAATGTCATTGGTTTTCCAAACCCAATTCTTAGCAGATCTAAATGGGAAGGTACCCTTTCTACATTTAAAGGCAAATATTGGGAGGTTCTGGCTGAGCATCTAATAGATTTTCATGAGTTTATTCATGAACATCAGATTTTGCATGAGGATGTCAAGATCAAGTTTTTCAAATACTCATTGAAGGGAGCAGCCCTTGACTGGTACAGATCTCTTCCAGCTTCAAATATTAACTCATTGTCAAGTTTTCATGATGCTTTCGATATAGTTTGTAAAGTAAAATTTTCAGCTGAAGGTATTTTTGAAAATTGTTGTGATATATTTGAGAAGCATATTCAGCATAAAGCAAATGTTTCTTCTAATTGCAAGAATGAAAATCATGTTGTTGAGGAAGATTTTTCAAATCTAATTGATAATAGGAAAGATGACTGCATAGTTGTGAATGCATTAGATTTTGTTTCTGATGCACCTATTGTCTTAGATTTGAATGAAAAAATAGTTGAAGAAGAGGTCTTTCCTCAACTCCTTCAAGTGGATTCCTACAATATGTTGTTACATGTGATTAAGGAGGAAAATCAAGAGGTTTCTCATCAAGAATAGATATATGAGGTAGCATATGGCAATGTTAGTTTTAATCAACAGGTTTATGAGAACATTATGCCCATTTTTCATATATAGTCAAAACCAGTATATGGAAGTATCGAGCATCAAGCAGAGGTAACCATTTTCAATTATCAATCTACTTCTTTCTATGATCCGATAGCCATTTATATGGAATCATTCTTCTCAGAAGTTTTCATCCTTGCAAAGTTTCAAATCAAAGAAGATGGTGGTTGTAAATATGTGTTACAAGTTAAAATTTTATTACACACAATGAAGTTTTCTTTGATCTTATTATGCATCCAAGGATCTTTTACAATCAGTTGGATGTTATCATGGTTTCATTGGAAACATGATTTCACTTAATCAAGTGACGATGTAATTGGTTAGAAGTAGGGCAAGCAATAAAGCTCTCTTCTTGAGCATTTGTTTTTATAGTTTGCATAGTGTAATCAGTTTTGCAGCAGGAAGTTTGATTTCAACATTCTGTTAGAGTATGAATAAGTTGCAGAAGTTTGGGCCTGATTTGAAATGCTATTGACTGACTCCATAACCCAATGAACTAGGCACAACACAGGTTGTGGATGTCTACAGAGAAGAAGATTTGCAGGGACAAGATTGCATAGAGGAAAAGGCACAGTGGTTTGCTTGTTCTTGATGCCTCATAGGGAGAGCATCATCCTCCAGAAGGAGCCACTGTTAGTATCCAAATACTAAATTTTCAATGTTCTCTTTGTTGCAGGAATGGGGTTATTCCCGTAGCACCGAGAAGTGTTGTTCCTGAGCACCGGTATC
>ML795261.1:98124-147845 GCA_009831015.1 Picea engelmannii
AAGACTAAGAATATGTCAGCATTTTCAATTGCTAGCCATAAGATTAGTTTTTATAATTAAAAGATCATTAATTGTGTCCATTTTCAATAGGTGTAAGCCTTTTAGCGTAATCGATAAGCTAGTAAATTCCCGACTAACTCGGGAGCAATCTTCCCTGTCGAGTTACTTTTCCAGCAGGTTTTCTGTTGATCTCATTTACAATTTTCAGTCAATCCAAAATTCTGATCGATTTTCTGAGTCTCTGAGTTGATTTAAAGTGGGCAAAATCCTCTGGGATAAAATTCTGAAATACATGAAACTTTGATCCATATCAAACTCAAACTATAATTGAAAATCTAACTGGATTCAAGCCCATTTTTTTTTTTGTTTTTTTTTTTTTATTTACTAAAATGAAAATCTGTTTACTCCTGAATTAACCTACTCCATATATATACATACAAGTTACAAACTTACAACCACAACGCCTCTGAGCAGACACAATAACTACCAGCCATAGCCACAAGTCCCAACTACAGCAAGTCGCTCGGACAAGATACATACGCACATGAGTATATAACATTGACTAACCTTGTGCAAACTATAAGGAGCCCCCTGCATGGGCACAGCCACAGCACCGCAAGACATATTCCAGCAGCCACGGAAACTCACATACGGATGACCCAATTGGGGATATACTCACGACTGATATGTTCGGAACGATGTATACTCAATAGATATATTTATCAAACGCAGCACCGAATGAGCAAACCAGCTAAGTGCAGATAAGGGGAAAACAAAAACAGAAAAATTATACATGAGGCAAGAAGCGGGAGGAAATATATATACAGAATTGGGCTCTCTGCTGTCCAGTGTAAATAGCCACTTGGGTATCACATGGCCCACCTGATGTGTATGGACTGGGAAGTACTTAGTTGATCAAATCTGGCAGCCAGCCAACGCACGCTTGAAATATATGAATACAATGTTACAGCGTGGGATAAGGGACGCTTATAACTTGTTTTTTTATCAAGTGGGAATTTGGAGTAACAAGCACTCTATGCCATTGATTGGATAATAGAGGCAGTGAGGAGATAAACCTCTGGCCAGACACACACAGGGGTTTGTTGTTCTGTTTTACACGGCAAATTACATTCATCTCGTTCTCCCTGTATTAGACAGAAAGGCAATCAGATTGCAAAACTAAACGCACGTGGACCCCGTCCGACAGATATTTTGAACGTGAATTTACATTATAGATAAGGCAATCGGATTGCAAACGTGGACCTAGACCAGAGATTTTTTTAAAGTCGAATGTTGATTTACACCACAGACAAGTGCGAATGATTATCCGATAAAAACAGAGGGCTGATGAGATGCAGATTCATAAAAGATTAGTCCTTGAGTCATGAATGGTAGGTTCCACAAACCGATATGTTATGTAATTGTAGGGTTTTCCACCCAACGATTTGACTGGAAAAGTTTACGAAGGTATATATACCCTACCCCTTTTGGATTTGAACCTGTGACTTCTTAAGAGGAAACACATGTTCTTAACCATTAGGCCCACTCTAGCTGTATATATATTTTTAGTTATTTTAACATCTTGTGGATAAGGTGTCATTTTTAATTTTAAGTGTTTACAGGTTTGTCAATATTCAATCTGTTATATAGTATTGAATGTTATCACTGGTCATGTATAGGCATCAATGTTATGGTAAATAGTGTATAGGTTGTTAGATCTAAAAGCTATTTAGATCAACTATTTATATACCATTTTCAGATGTAGTATTGAATGTTATGATTTGTGGTGTATAGGCATCTTAATTCAATGTTATGGTAAATAGTATATAGGTTGTTAGATCTAAATGCAATTTAGATCCACTATCTATATACCATTTTCAGATGTAGATGTAGTATTGAATGTTATGACTGGTCGTGTATAGGTATCTTAATTCAATGTTATGGTAAATAGTGTATAGGTTGTTAGATTTAAAAGCAATTTAGATTTATTACATTTAACTATTTTTAGACATAGTATTGAATTTCTGAGTGTTGAATTAATTTTTGCATTTAAAAATAGATTTTAAGTAACAGAAAATTATGATTTCACCAACAATATATTGCAAAATTATGATAATATTACAAATAAACAAAAACATTTAGAATACAACCTCATTATAAATAGAATTTATGCTACACAGTTATTTTTAATGCCGTAGAAAACATTTAGACTACAACCTCATTATAAATAGAATTTATGCTCGGCACCTACTTTTAATGGAGTAGATATTGAGATAAGATACAAAAGGGTATGTTTATTTTCCAAATAGACATGTGAAACCTAATTACGATTCTTCAAACATGGAGAGGATAAACGTGAAGTTCGGGCCACCTAGGGTCTCCATTAATGTCTCGTTTTCTTTGGTCTCATTTCAATGTTGTTGAATACGATAACAAGTAGTTGTACTATGGGTCCAAGTGACCCTACGATGAAGATATTATATGTATATATCACAACCACTAGTTGGAATACAACTTATGATATATGATTTGCACATCACAACTTGTTCTATGTCGTTGACTATCAATTACTAGATTTCCTAATGTCGCATCACAAATTTAAGTAATTAAAGGTGCAATTACAGCGCAATATATTGAGATATTATATTTAGAGGTAAGGTTCCAAAATTCTTATTATTACGTCGAAAGGTGTATATTTATTGACAATGAACACAATTAATCACCTTTTAATCTAAAATTCTAATTTGATGACTAACAATTGAAGATGCTGGCATATTCTTAGTCATCCTCCCAAATCAATGAATGTGATTTCCTCTTCATAACTTCCTTGTATTTTTGAATGCATCTGTTAACCTTTTAACAATTGCCTAATCATATTAAGAAATTACTGTAGCACTATATGATTGCCATGTTTAAATGATTAAACATTGGATTTAGCATGCTGGCTATAGACGCTCATTTTCTGGTTGTGCGTTTCATTTACTGGCTATGCGTTTCATTTTCTGTCTGCACCTTTCGGCGTTCATTAGCCACAAAGGTTTTAAGTGGATGTGCTAGTTTATTTTTCTAAGTGTTATAAATGGTTTTTGAGAGTAGATGTGCAAGTTAAGGTCCTTTATGTAATTGCCTATTTGAACATGGTAAAATGTACGTGTATCATAAGCTCAGGGACTCGTAACAAAAATATCCAAGGTGAAAGAGAGACAATGGGGGCTCTAATGAAGATACTCATTTGAAAATTTTATTAGACCCCCTATTAGGTCGAATGGTTATATGGGTTAACAAAATTTATATTGAGTACATCAAATTTCGAGAGAACAGAATAAGCAAGTGTGTTAAATGGAGCTAGCATGTGTAATGACAAGTCTTATTCATGGATTTGGATTATTTCACTGAGTCTGGTCCCTTTCACTCTGTATCAAGGACTTAGTGCATCACTGATACTATTCTCAGCCATATGTTTCGTACCTGCATTATTTTCTCACCCAACCTTGTTGTGTCTCTCAATGATTTTTTCCAAGACATTGATTTTGAGTCTCTGATAAGAAAGTTTGATCTATTGTTGATATGGGAGTATGATGCACAATGTAGTACACAATGATGCTTAGTTTCTACCTCACAATTTCCACATACTCAACATAATTTTTCCTCCCACAACTCCTTAATTGTTCTCATCTCTTATTTCATGTCTCAACATGTGTGAGTTGGTTCTTAGATGTGCTATTACCTATTTTCCACACTATGGGATGTTAAGCTCCAAGTAGTTTAACACTTTGATCTCTTCTTGTCTATTGAAGCTATATGTGTAGTGTTATTGTTTTCTTCTAATGTCTTTTCTCCATTTTCCCTTCCTGTAGCATTCATGCACATGAATTTTCAACGCATTTTTCTCAGACGAACACTTTTCTTCTTCCATATCCCACTATTCAAACCATTTTATGCATGGTCAATCCCGTGTTTTCTTCTTCCTTTTTAGCTCATCTTCATTGATTTTAATTGGAATCCTATTATAGTCCATGGCTGCGATTTTTTGTCTGTACAAAATCACTTTTCTCAATGCCTCCAATTCTATTAGGTATAGTTTTAAGTGTTCTAGCTAGGAGTATTTGGTAAGGGGTATTATTTTTTTACTCTTAGACAACTTGTTATTAGGTGTTTTTATACTCACTAAATTTCGTTCCATATGTTTTGGATAATATACTTGGTCCTCATACTTCATATCCATAAAGGAGTATAATATACTTGGTCCTCATACTTCATATCCATAAAGGACCTATTTTTATTTTTCAACATGAAAAATGTCGTCCACCCTCCTTACAATATTTTCCTCATGCATGCATCCCAACTTAACTTTTCATTTAAATCTAGCCCAAATATTTATAGTTTTGGGTTATCTCTAGTCACTTTAGAAACTTAATTGTGGTTGTTTTGTTATCCTTTTTAGTGAGAGGCCTTACTATTTTAGTTTGTCCTGTGTTCATGACCATCCCAAAATCCACGCAAAAGGAATCTAAGGCCTCATGGTGATCTTGTAGGCTACAAAGTTTCCTTATTATTAATGTCAGTTTGTTTGCATACATCAATATCTTTATGATAATCCCTCTTATATTCACACCTACCCCACCTTTGTTGTTTACCCGTTCTTCTAGCTTATATATGTAAATACAACACAATGTGGGGGTGAAAAGGAAACCTTGTTTCACCCTGATGTCATTGTTGAATCTCTCTGAATGACCCTTTGCAACTCGTATTTTATCCTTTACCTACTCATATAATTTGTGTCTCATTTCCCTCCAACCATCTGATGACCCCATATTTGTAAACTTCTCCCATGGTTTCTCTCTCAAGATGGTGTTAGAGACCTTTGCCAATTTGACAAAATAACACCATAGTCATTTGTCTTTATCGTCCCAATTTTTTTCTATTATGTTCCTAAGTCTAAGGCAATGGAAACCCTGCAATAATCTTCAAATTAGATCATGATCCTATTTTAAAATGAATGTACACATGTAGGGTGTTGTTCCCTCGACCATATTAAAATCAACTCTGGTTATTCGCCCCAACACATTGACTCACCATCCTAATTCACATTGTTAAGTACCTGAATAGATATGAATATAAATATCAAAATAAACCCGCCATATCAACAAGAATAATCCAAACCATTCACCAAATACTGAACGCAAGAAATAGTCAAAGCCCTTGAGGTGGGGTAACACCATATATTAATCCTTAAGGAAGGATAACACTCCTTAAGAAATGCTTGATACATTCACAATATTCTTCACTATATCTCATTACAATGCTTACACTTATTTATATAGCTCTCTCTATCTCCTAGGAACCTTCTAGAGAGTCTTCTCACAATTATTATATTTAACTACCATAGTGGGCCTTATTTAATATAATGGACCTAGTCCACCTTACATTGAATGACTTCAACTAATAATAGATAACCACATTCTCATGTATTGAATGAATTCCACCAATACTGCATAAACACATTCTTATTGGGTACCTCCCTAAGTACCCCATATTACCTCTCTAGGTATACTACACTCCACCCCCCTTCACATGTTTTGTCCTCGAAACACGAGAATAAACCATATAATATGACCGACTAAGAAATGTAGCCAAATGGTACCAAGTACAACCATTCATCCATCCTAATGGAAGTTGAACATGATGTCCATTTGTTGCCTTGCCACCCTGATCTTGCTCTGCATCATGTCAGGGTTTCCATGGGATTGTTTCGCTAGCCGGATGTCTTCCTGTAGTGTTTGTAGTCGTCCATGCACCTCTTGTTAAATTTCCTTTCTAGTGCTCTATTGGTACATAAATGTGTTGAAGCTCACGCCCTTTACTTGATGACCATTATTTCTCTATATGATGTGGATGATGATATACAACAACTGTAGGAATCTGGTTTTTTTTTTTTTCAAATCTGTAACACATTGTGCCTTTGAGTCAATGACCTCCTTGGCTTCATTATTGTGTCTTTCTCGTGGCTTTGTTTTATCTCCTTCAGTAGACTCTACCTTCGATTCAACTTCAAACTCTACAATAACTTCTTTGATGGCCACCATGGGCCCATCTTTCTTACTAAGAGACACATCCTGCAATGTAATTTTCTTTTTCTTGTACCAAATCTTGAGAAATTTAGGATATTCCAAAACAATATCCACTTCATCCTATCTATAACATAAAAATTTGAATGCAACACACATTTATCCATATTGAGCTTCAAATATATAAAAAAATGAATATTTTTACCCTCAACATGTGTGCTTTGGATATTCTTTGCAGGAACTTACAATCTATTAACCAACTGAACATTGATAAAATTTTGTTGGCAACTAGGGTTAACAGAAACAACTATATTTTCTTTATGAATACAACCATGGAGCTGTTATATATATTTTCCACATGAAAATAAACCCTTGGTGATGTATTTATCCTTACACTTCGTATGATAACACTTGTATAAAAGAAAATTTCCAAGTTCTTCCTCAAAAAGTGACATCCACTCCCAAAAGTCAAATGATTTCCACCATGTGTGAGCATCTTCTCTCAAACTAAGGTGTAGACAAAATTTCCATTGCTCTTTCCATTATGACTTGTGGGACTTTAAGAAGTCTTCAATACTAGGACAATGATATTTTCTTGTAAAATACATATTGCTTGGAAAAAATATTCAACAAAAACTAGGGTGTAAAATAACTTATTGCGCAAATCACGCGATTTTTTTTCGGAAAAACCCTGAAAAATTGTCGAATTTAAAATGTCGATAACTTCACTTCCCAAACTCCGTTTCGGTCGATTTGTTTTTTCAAAATTGGGTATTTTTCTGAGAGGAATTCAAATATCCAATCTTTTTTGAAAAATTCAGCTCATAAATTTTCATATCTAAACCTGAAGCGTGTCTCCCTCTTTTTTCCATAGAAAAACAATTTGCAAAAAGAGCCAAAAATTATTCCCTTCTTTGGCCAAGGAAAGTGCTTTGATACTGATTGTTAAGTACCTGAATAGATCAGAACATAAATCTCAAAATAAATCCATAATATCAATAAGAATAATCTAAACCATTCACCAAATACTGAACACAAGAAATAGTCAAAACCCTTGAGGTAGGGTAACACCATATATTAATCGTTAAGGAAGGATAAAAATCCTCAAGAAATGCTTGATACATTCAAAATATTCTTCATTATGTCTCATTACAATGCTTACACTTCTTTATATATCTCTCTCTATCTCCTAGGAACCTTCTAGAGAGTCTTCTCACATTTATTATATATAACTACCATAGTGGGCCTTATTTAATATAATGGACCTAGTCCACCTTACATTGAATGCCTTTCACTAATAATACATAACCACATTCTCATGTATTGAATGAATTACACTAATAATACATAAACACAATTTCATTGGGTACCTCCCTATGTACCCCATATTACCTGCCTATATATACTACACACATTTATACAATTAGATTATGATTCATGGGGATTGTTGGCACACGGTTATAGGACCTTAGGTTCAGTTTATTCAACCAACAAAACCCTTTAGATACCAACCCTTTCGGCATCACTTGCATGCCAATGAAGTCTCACCTGAGGAATCTATTGGGGCTACAGGAACCAAGTTTCTATAGGGACGAGGGGATGTGAGGCTATCATCATATCCATTACTATTTATCCACTCTATGCGAAATATCTTTATTCATATCCTTTGATTAGTTAACAAACTATATTGTACAAAATACTTATAACATATATTGAAACATAAGTAACCCACTGTATCATTCATTATTACTACGCATCAATCATATAGTAAACATATATATACTAATCATGCATAAAAAAACATCCATGAACAATCACATCAATACAACATATATAGACACAAATTTTAATGTGGTTTACCCGATCCTTGGGCTATGTCCACAACGGTTGGCTTCTATAGAAATCTTCATGAAATCACCATCTCAGGCCTGCACACTGCACTCACAATAGATACATCATGGTATAGTTCTACATCCTCAATCTAGCCTAGCCACTCTACAGTGCATGCCTCTCTCTCTCCAAAACCTCTCCAAAACCTCCAGTAAGGATTCTCACTCATACACAACTTAATATCTTACTGTCAACAACCTTATCTCTGTTTTTCAGCAGACTATTCTTCCTCAACCCATTACATATTTATACATATAGTTAGGGCTCAAGACCCTAATAGTTTATCCCAAAACCCTAATATATCCTAGTTGTTTTCCTTCTTTTTCGCCACCATGCCAATTTTCTTTATTTTATGCTTGCATGTTGTTTTTCCTTCTTTTGCATCTGCATGTTACTTTTGCATGCCTAACTGTTGTTCTTCCTTCTTTTGCACACACTCTGAATTATTTTTTGACCTTGCAAATTGCTCCCTTTCATTCTCTTGTGTGTGCTCTTTCAAACTTAGTTATTCAAAATTCCTATCCAACAAGGCCCAAACACTCACCCGTGGCTCATCCTGAGCCACCTAAGCCTGTTGTGTCTCACCCTTCCATGCCTCCATGAAATTTTGGAGGGCTTCTCTTGTTGTAGAGACTTCCTTCTTTACCTCATATTCTTTCTCCAAAATATCCTCTGCTACCTGCACGGTCAGGGTCGTGAGCTTCTCCTTGCTATCGTGCGCTGCTTTATTCACTTTTCTTTGCACTGCTACCAATTCCCCTATGACATTGAGTGATTCATCTTGTAGGGGTACCAATCATTATGCGAGAGTCTTCTTCTCTTCCCTTAGTTTTTCTATCTCGTTGTATGACTGTCTATTTTCCATGATGGTCACTATGCACTCAGATGGTGGCAACGTGTTTATATTCTCTGTGGCCTTCTGTGCCTTCTCATGTGCATTCCTTCATCTTCCTTCAATGACATTAATCATCGGATCCTCCATCAAATTTGTCCAAATTTGTGTGATTTGTTCACATAAATACATGCACTCCTCATTCAGACTCTTAATTCTTGCTACTGAGGTTATGGTTGTTCTTTCTCTTTGTTCCTTCTCCTCAGGTAGTGTCCCTATTGTAGCGTGCACTTCCAACTCCCCGATTCTGGTGTGGAAGCCTTGAATGACCTCACTGATTTTGGATACTTGTTCCTTCAATGTGGCTTCTACCACCATCGACACCTTTGGAATTGCCTTATCTAGTTTCTGAATGACCCTCTGTATCCTCTCTTCCTGTTGCTCAACCTCTTCCTTCTCTTTCAATATCCTATCTACCTTTTTCTCGACCTCGTCCTTCTCCTGCACAACTGTCGTATAATCCTTCTGCAGTTCTACCTTATCCACCATTACCTTAGCCAATTCCTTTTAGGTTGACTCTAGGTGGAATTGTATCTCCTACGCAATACCTATCTCTAAGACTTGTAGTGCTCATATGGGCATCTGTGAAATGACTAAGTCGAGGTGACTTAGTACTCGTGCTAGCTTCTGCATATCTGGCGCGGGGAACTCAATTTCATCTCGAGAGATCTTCAAAAATCTACGAGTTGGTGCTATCTATGGCAAGTAAGAAATGGTGGCCCTTGCTTCCCTAGTCATGCTTGTCATTGGTCCTTCACTAGATCTTTTCTTTGGTTCTCTCCTTACTTCCTTCTAGATCTACTGCAATGTTGTTTTCTATTTCTCCACCCTCTAGTGAATTTCTTCCTATTTCTGCGATATTTGTTGAGCTACCTCTTCTATGACATCCCTCACTTGGTATCCAATCATGTCGATATCATCGTCTGTTGAAGTGTAGATAGATGACTCTTTATGGTCTTTCATCTTATTTCGCACATATATTGTTGTTCCCTTACCCTTTCCTTTCCTCTTTTCCCCTTCTTCTGGTATTGTATATTGCGCATCCCCTATGCCATTTCCTTGTCCATTTCCTTGACCATTTCCTTGGTCTTCTTCTTCATTGTCAGGATCCTCCATCTCTATTTCATTCATAGGAACCTTCCAATCTAGCTCCCAATCCTGCATAATCAGTTGGATGTCTTCCTCTGTGATTTTGTACTTATCTAGACCCATTCCTCTCTTGGGTATTTTTTTGTTTGTATGTATATGTGATGACGGTCTTCCCAAAATTTTGCAATTGGTGTGTACATTTGTAGAAGTTGTGGCATGATTCATGGTTTAGTTTGGATACACTTCCTAATCCTTTTTTTGTACAGAAAGAACTCAACGTTGGTGTCTATCTGAATTCTCTTATTCATCATGTACCAGAAGTTGTGATACTTGGTGGCCAATCATGGCTTACCTCTTAGACCCAGAAACTGTGCATCCTCTAGTTCATTCCACGTTGTGAATGCAATCAGAATTAACAACCAGGAATAATGGAATTCCATGCCTTTGTCCTCTGCTTCCGTGTAATTGATGAGGAACTAGTTAATTATAAATGTTTCCCAACTCATCGATACCCCTTCTACACACTTTTCATTTGCAACTATCATGCCTTCGTGCACTTGGTCTTTCCTTCATTTTCTCATCAACTTGCATGCTAATGATTACCTCACAATTCTTATTGTTGGGTCATAGACACTTGGTATGTCCAACGCATGCATCCCTTTAACTGTGTGAAACTTCTCCCTAATGGAATCTGACAGAGTCATGTCATTCCTTTTGTCTGCAAAAAACAAGGTGGGATCTTCCCCCTGTGACTGTAAGCATGTGATATGGACAATGAGATTCGTGTCGATAGAATTGACCTGTCTAGCCATAAGTAATCGCCATGCACACAAGTAAGAAACATATTGACACATGCATTCACCTTATGGCTCCTACCAAAGTGTGGAATGTCAAACAAATTTAGTATGTCGTCTCATTCCAAACCTATGGCCCATACCTTTGGCACAAATATAGTCTGGTTCGTGACTGGGTTTATTCTTAGTTCCAAGTATTTTCTTGGCACAAGTTCAAGGAACTTCGTTGTGTTTGTGATATCCTGGTTTGCATATTTGAGCTGTGACACCTTACCTAACATATCCTCATCTATGATTACCCCATCAAGGATGTCAAGCATCAACAATGGATACTTGGCATCCTTCTTCAACGCCACTAGTTATGCATCATCCTTCCTCGGCAGAACGTAATTCCTAGTAAACCTTGGCTTCGATGATGATGCTCCTGGAATCTCCTCAACCTCTGGCATTGTTGTTTCTTCTCTTGTTTTGGATTTATTTGGTATGGATGTTTTTTAATTTAGTGGTTCCATCTCTATAATCTGGTTACTATCGACAACTACTTCGGCTCTATGGTTTTTTCTCAAGCTCTACAACACGGCTCTCGACTCTCTCTTACTCGCATGCAACTTCAATTAACAATGACCAATGCTTGTCGATCCTTCGTGGATTTTGTTCCCCTTCTCCAATTGTCCTTTTACCTTCCCGCATGTATTAACTATCTAATCCCTTAGTACTGTTCATTCAATACTTTCTTTAAAGCTGCATTAATTCCAAATCCTTCGCTAGATTTTTTCCTTGATTTTCCAGTCTGTCACAATCTCTATTGGATTTTGTTATTTATGACTATGCGTCCCCATGTTGTACTGTAATTAAGACTTTTGAACCATCATTTCCACTCTTTAATTTTGTTATACGATCTTTATCCATCCTCATTTGCACAAATTTTGATGGCACCACGCTCCTACATACCCCGCAGGGTCTCTGCGCCTGACCTCCCGGTCTTAAGGATCGTTCAAATTCTCATATGATCTGAATTAGCTCTTTGGATTCCCTCAGGAATCATTGCTGCAAAAACCCGATCCACAGGTCCTTTAACTCCCTTCACGGCCTTCTGCACTTTACCGTGGTTGTCCCCGACTCAATATCGGGGTTCGGGGTTTCGATCTTCCTGCTGTCGAGAGTCACTGTCCTATCGATTCCCCGATAACCGATGAGCTCTCTTCCCGGCCTTAGCCCCTTTGTCTAGGCTCTCTAGTCCATGTGACTAGTCCTTATAAGATCGTAGCCTTATCTTCTCCTGTCATGGTTTGGGCTTCAAAATCCTGATGAGCTCTCTTTCCCGCTAGCCTTCCAGGCTAAGATTTTGGTCCACGTGACCTTCTCCTATATGATCGCAGCCATATACTTATGTTGGGGTTTCGGGGTTTTCGATGTCAAAATGCAATCGTCCCATGGATCCGCGATCCTCCGATTTCCAACGCGCTTCAACTTCAGCTAGCCCTCCTGGCTCAGCCCCGTGTCCACATGACCATTACTGCGTGACCACAACCTTATCCCCATTGGGGTTACGGGGTTTCAAGTGCCTAAATGCATATGCCTACGAGATTCCCGACTCTCCAAATCCTGACTCTCCGTTGCACTGACAGCTGGCTTCCACTATGGCTCTTTCCTCAGCCCGATGTGTTGACAGCTGACCCCCACTGATCGGGGTATCGCGATTCGCGATTTAAAAAGGCGTAAACACCACGTCCACAGGATTCTCGATATCTAGATGGAACAAACATCGATGGACGGCTTCCTTATCGGCCCTTTCCCAATGACACCGATCTCCTCCACGCGTCCCTTCCAGATGGACGGTCCCGATCTCCTCCGGAATTTTGAGACTTTCGGTGTCCCAATTTTCTTGCCCTCAGGAACTCTGATTTCATGATGGCCAATATCCTTACTCTCTTTGTATCTCTGACACCTGTCCCTCTGACCGGACGACTCAGATTACGCCAGGGTTTTTGACCTAGATTTCCTCGATCTCTTATCCACGGGAATGTCGATTTCCCGGTGCGCCTCAATACCGACGGGCGCTCGATCTCTGCCACGTGTCCTCTGCTAACGGACGGTCTAGATCCTCCTGGTGTTTCGAGACTTGCGATGTCTCAATTCTCACGGCCTCGAGAATCCTGATTTCCTGAGTGCCGATATCTCGATGGCTCCACCTCGTACAGCTCCTGCCCGATTTGACGGCTGACGGGATTTCTGCTCCAGATTTGACGGATCAGATCCATTCTTCTGTGCATCACTCCTGCGCTTAAACTCTGCGCATCTTCTCCTGATCCAATGGCTGACGGGATTTCTGAGTGATATCCGACGACTGATGGTCTCCTCCTTCTGTGCGCTCCTCCAGAGCTCCTCCTGGACGTAGGAATCAACGGTCTGAATTTCTCCTCCTGCCGATCTGACGACTGTATCTACTCCTCTAGAGCTTCCTGCGCTTTCTTCCTACCTTGGGAGAATTTCCAAGGTTCCAAAGGCTTCGACCTTTGCCTTCTCTTCTCTCTCTGTGAACTCCTTCACCTTGAGCTTCGCTGCGCGTATACAATGCTGACCCTCCTGAACTTCCGTCTTCGAATTCTTGGATGATTCTTCAACTTCTGCACTCCTTGCAGAGTCTCCTCACGCACACACTGGTGTTGTCCCTCTTGAGCTTTGGGTACTCTGAACTCCTCCAAAGAGTTCCTATCTGCACACAAACTCAAATTCCCACTTGGTAGAGTGTTTTCTTCCACAGAACGTTTAGCAGTTCTGTCTTCTCCTCTTGTGCACCTATGCACCTTCTCAATGCCCACCTGACAGAGCTCTCACAGAATCCTCAGTGATTCTGGTCTTCTTCGAACTCACAACAGAGTCCTTCCTCAAATGCACCTTGTGCCTATTCTCAATGCCCACCTGGCAGAGCTCTACAAAATTCACAGCAGAATTCTATCTGCAAATGTGTCTCCTCACACACAACCTTGCCTCCAAGGTATTCAACAACCTTGAGGTCTTCCTCCTGAGTTGTTGACTCCAACTCTTGTGCCTCATCATGCCTTTGTCTGAACCCTGTAGTGTTCAAAAGTGCATCCTCTGTGCATGACTATCAGAACCCATAACATTCTGTCACACCCTCCTGGTATGAAGCCTCAAAGACCTTCACCTGAAATCACACAAATTCCCTGCAAATGCACTAACACACACATTCACAGCATACATAAAGAACACACACAAACATCCATATAACTCATAATGACATGCAGGAAAAACTACTTCTGATTATATTAAAATGGAAAATGCCTGTATTTATAATGGTGTTCTCGAGCTCTCTCTGGCTCTTCTCCTATAACCATACTCATCTTCTCTCTTATGCTCTACATGTAGATCCTCACACAACTACGACTACTCCAAAATGAGATAAGAAAATCTCTTTTACCTGAGGGGCTCATCGAGCGCTTCCCTCCAGGTCTACCTACTCTATTCAATTACATTGAATGGGATGTCTAGTCCAAAATCTGGATCTAGATCTCAACCGATCTAGCATTAAATCCGATCTACCTAACACCTGCACAAAGGCACGACTTCTATGGTTCACCAGCCTAAGCATTTAAGTTACATTGAATTCAGATTTAAATGAGGCTGCGCCTCTCTCTTAGCGCGCGATTTGAATTCGCTGGCGTGGATGGCTGGTTGGCTGGCTAATGTGGAGAGATGCTCCTGCATCATACTCCTCAGCTGCAAAATCATGAGCTCCTGCTCATGTGCTTCCCCTCTAAGCGGTTGGAAATCCTCTCGGATCCCAAACAAATATCTGGAGCTTCCCATCTGCTCCATCCTGCTACTGCTGTTGTTTCTGCTGCGCCGCTGTTGCTGCTTCTTCCCTTCTGCTCATCTGCTCCTTGCTAGCAGTATTTGTTGACTGTAACATCAACCTTCTGATCCCTTCGATCACTTGGTCCAGCTGCTCCAGTGGTTGGTTCTACTCTTGCAGTCTCCTCAGCTGCAAAAAATTTCTGCAATTGGGCAGATCACCATGATCTCCCATGCTTCCCTCTCCATCTTCATCTGTGGCCTCAAGTTTCCACTCTACTACAGCCTTCAGCTCTGCAGTCTCCCTTTGACTGACTTGCTGTTCAGTCACCTTCCCTGACAGTTCAACTTCTGTCAGTTCTCTTGCTGGCCCTGGATTTTTCAGCCAATCCTCCAACATCTCTAGCTCCATCTCCCATGGAGTGATAACTTTACCTGCCTGCTCCTTGGCTTCCTTTGCTTCTAGCTCCAATGCTACAACTCTTTCAGCTTCCTGGTCAAAATCATTGAGCCATTCTTCAGAATGCTCACTCTCTTTTCCTTCTTTTTCTGCTTCTACTTGGGCAGTCTCACATACCTGCTCCAATTCCTCTTGGAAAGTCATCATCATCTGTGACTGTTCTGCTGCTGCACCATCTACAACATTGATTTCTGCCTCCTCCTGGGCACATGGTAGGAATACTCCAATTCCCCCAATCATCAGAATATCATTATGATCTTTCACCTCTGTCAGCTGCATCTGCTGATCCAAATTCACCTCTGGATTTATGAGACCCCCAGACAGTCTCATCTGCTCTATCAGCTTCCCTGGCTGATTCCAACTCACTTCTGGGTTTATGAGACCCACAGATAGTCTCATCTGCTCATCCCTGCCCACCTAGCAATATGGGATTCTTCCGCTGCCCTCCTGGCAGACTATGAGATCAACTGATCCCATCTTCATCAACACTCCTTGTTGAATTGAACTCGCCTCCGACTCCATGAGACCTTCATATGGTATCAATTTCTCATCTCTGCCCACCTGGCAGTCTGAGATGCTTCTGATGCCCTCCTGGCAGTCTTCGAGATCCTGCAACGTTCTCCTTTCATTGCCCAGCTGGCAATGTGAAATTCCCTAGCTGTCCTCTTGACAGTCTGTGAGACCTCACATCAATCTCAAACCATTTCCCTCCCGGCAATCTGAAATTTCTACTCTGCCCTCCTGGAAGTGCTTGAGATCCTCAGTCGATTCCAATTCATCCTCTTCATCATCGAGACCTCTCCCAGTCTCTGGCTCACAGACATAAATCATCTTTTCCTCTGTGGCCTTGAGGTTTTCAACATACCTCAACCATCTCTTTAACAGCCTGCGCTGCCCTCTAACCATCAAATCCTTGAATGACCATTTTGCTTTTGCCTTCTTCATGGGAAATTAACACATCCGTCTCATCCTCCTATCCTGCTGCATCCGCAGTTCGAGCTTCTCTATGTCTGCCTTTAATTCATAGATCTCTTTATCCCTTTCCTTCTCCATTTATGCAAGCCTTTCTGCCTTGCTTTTCTTCCTCCCAGCATGCCTATGGTCTTCAGTAACCATGGCATTGTCTTTGCCTGCTCTCCCAGCAGTCCTGCTGCTGTCACTCCGCACTAAGAGTTATACCAGCTTCATCATCCTATAGTCTCCCTGACTGTCTTCTTGAGTGCTGCCTACCTGCAAACAATCGTCACAGAGTCTCCAATGCTCTGTCTTCTTCTTGCCTCTTCTATCTGCAATATTCAAACATAATCCTGCCCTGATACCACTTGATGTGTATTAGAGTATTCTCTTCCTCTTCCTGCCTCTTCCTGCCTGAAATCTACAAGCAAGATTCAAGCTCTGATACCACTTGATGTGTGTATCAGAGTGCTTCCCTTATCTCCTCCTGCCTCTCTTGCCTGAAATATACAGACAAGAATTCGGCTCTGATACCACTTGATGGCACCACGATCCTACATACCCCGCAGGGTCTCTGCACCTGACCTCTCGGTCTTAAGGATCGTTCAAATTTTCATACGAGCCGAATTAGCTCTTTGTATTCCCTTGGGAATCACTCCTGCAAAAACCCGATCCACAGGTCCTTTAACTCCCTTCACGACCTTCTGCACTTTACCATGGTTGTCCCCGACTCAATATCAGGGTTCAGGGTTTCGAGCTTCCTGCTGTCGAGAGTCACTTTCCTCTCGATTCCCCGATCATCGATGAGCTCTCTACCCAGCCTTAGCCCCTCTGGCTAGGCTCTCTAGTCCATGTGACTAGTCCTTATAAGACCGTAGCCTTATCTTCTCCTGTCAGGGTTTGGGCTTCAAAATCCCGATGAGCTCTCTTTCCCGCTAGCCTTCCAGGCTAAGATTTTGGTCCACGTGACCTTCTCCTATATGAACGCAGCCATATACTTATGTCGGGGTTTTGGGTTTTTCAATGTCAAAATGCAATCGTCCCCTAGATACACAATCCTTCGATTTTCGATGTTCTTCAACTTCAGTTAGCCCTCCTGGCTCAGCCTCGGGTCCACGTGACCATTAATCCATGACCACAACCTTATCCCCGTCAGGGTTACGGGGTTTCAAGTGCCTAAATTCATATGCCTACGAGATTCCCAACTCTCCAAATCTTGACTCTCCGTTGCACTGACAACTGGCTTCCACTATGGCTCTTTCCTCAGCCCGATGTGTTGACAGTTGACCCCCACTGATCGGGGTATCGCGATTCACGATTTAAAAAGGTGTAATACCATGTCCATAGGATTCCTGATATCTCGATGGACCAAATGCCGATGGACGACTTCCTTATCGGCCCTTTCCCGATGACACCGATCTCCTCCACGCGTCCCTTCCAGATGGACGGTCCCGATCTCCTCTGGGATTTTGAGACTTTCAGTGTCCCAATTTTCTTGCCCTCGGGAACTCCGATTTCCCGATGGCCAATATCCAGACTCTCTTTGGATCTCTGACACCTGTCCCTCTGACCGGACGACTCAGATTACGCCGGGGTTTTCGACCTGGATTTCCCCGATCTCTTATCCACGGGAATGTCGATTTCCCGGTACGCCTCAATACCGATGGGCGCTCAATCTACGCCACGTGTCCTCTACTAACAGACGGTCCAGATCCTCCCGGTGTTTCGAGACTTGCGATGTCTCAATTATCACGACCTCGAGAATCCTGATTTCCCGAGTGCCGATATCCTGATGGCTCCACCTCGTACAGCTCCTGCCCGATCTGACGGCTGACGGGATTTCTGCTCTAGATCTGACGACTCAGATCTGTTATTCTATGCATCATTCCTGCTCTTAAACTCTGTGCATCTTCTCTCGATCCAACAGCTGACGTGATTTCTGAGTGATATCCGACGGCTGACGGTCTCCTCCTTCTGTGCGCTCCTCCAGAGATCCTTCTGGACGTAGGAATCAATGGTCCGAATTTCTCGTCCTGCCGATCTGACGGCTGTAGCTGCTCCTCCAGAGCTTCCTGCGCTTTCTTCTTACCTTGGGAGAATTTCCAAGGTTCCAAAGGCTTCGACCTTTGTCTTCTCTTCTCTCTCTACGAACTCCTTCACCTTGAGCTTCGTTGCGCGTATACAATGTTGATCCTCCTGAACTTTCGTCTTCAAATCCTTGGAGGATTCTTCAACTTCTGCACTCCTTGCAGAGTCTCCTCATGCACACGCTGGTGCTGTCCCTCTTGATCTTTGGGTACTCTGAACTCCTCCAAAGAGTTCCTATCTGCACACAGACTCAAATGCCCACTTGGTAGAGTGTTTTCTTCCACAGAACGTTCAACAGTTCTGTCTTCTTCTCCTGTGCACCTATGCACCTTCTCAATGCCCACCTAGAAGAGCTCTCATAGAATCCTCAGTGATTTTGGTCTTCTTCGAACTCACAATAGAGTCCTTCCTCAAATGCACCTTGTGCTTGTGCTCAATGCCCACCTGGCAGAGCTCTACAAAATTCACAGTAGAATTCTGTCTGCAACTGTGTCTCCTCACACACAGCCTTGCCTCCAAGGTATTCAACAACCTTGAGGTCTTCCTCCTCAGTTGTTGACTCCAGCTCTTGTGCCTCAGCACGCCTTTGTCTGAACCCCACAGTGTTCAGAAGTGCATCCTCTGTGCACGACTATCAGAACCCGCAACATTCTGTCACACCCTCCTGGTGTGAAGCCTCAAAGACCTTCACCTGAAATAACACAAACTCCCTGCAAATGCACTAACACACACATTCACAGCATACATAAAGAACACACACAGACATCCATATAACTCATAATGACATGCAGGAAAAATTGCTTCTGATTATATTAAAATGGCAAATGCCTGTATTTACAATGGTGTTCTCGAGCTCTCTCTGGCTCTTCTCCTACAACCATACTCATCTTCTCTCTTCTGCTCTACATGCAGATCCTCACACAACTACGACTACTCCAAAATGATATAAGAAAACCTCTTTTACCTGAGGGGTTCATTGAGCGCTTCCCTCTAGGTCTACCTACTCTATTCAATTACATTGAATGGGCTGTCTAGTCCAGAATCTGGATCTAGATCTCAGTCGATCTAGCATTAAAGCCGATCTACCTAATGCCTACACAAAGGCATGACTTCTATGGCTCACCAGCCTAAGCATTTAAGTTACATTGAATTCATATTTAAATGAGGTTGCTCCTCTCTCTTAGCGCGCGATTTGAATTCGCTGGCGTGGCTGGCTGGCTGATGTGGAGAGATGCTCCTGCATCAAATTTTCTGGCTTACCCAGTTTTTCACTGCACATGTTGTGCTTCTGCGTGTAATTCACTTTTTCTTCATGATTTATTCTATCTATGCAACACTCTCTTATTTTGCGCACTTATTCTTGATGAAACTTACATCCTTTTTGCTATTTTTTTTCTTTTGTTTTTCCATTTTTTATTTCTTTTTATTTTTGTTTTTCCCTTCTATAATACACTACTATAGTACATAAGTTCTTGCCCAGGTCAAAATAGCGCATGAATGGTCGACCATCCGTATAGAGTTTTAGTTGACTCCCATTCACCATTCGTCCCAGGACGTCTCCATTCAGTGTTTCCAACTACGCAACACATGCTTATGTCACATACTTGATCACATATGGACCTAACCAATGCATCCTAAAATTTCCAGGGTGATGCATGAAATTTTTGTCGTATAACAATGCTAATCCTCCCACTTGAAACCTTTTTTGTTTAATATTCCTATCATGCCATGATTTTTCTCTTTCCTTTTGGACTTGTTGATGGAATCTTGTAACAAATCGATCTTCCTCGAGTTGTAACAACTATGAAAATATTTCTTCTACTGCGCCATAGTCCAAAATATCTGTAATCACTGCAACACACAAACTCAACACAATAAACACGATCAACATTATTGATTATTTCCTATATACTAACCTTAAAGGTGTATGTCCTATCAAAATTTTGTTTGTAGTCCTATATGCCCATAATACTGCAGGGATCCTTAAGTCCCAATCATCTCTCCCTACATTCCAAATCTTTGTCAATGCATTTTCTAAAATCTTATTGAAAGCTTCTACTATTCCATTTTCTTGAGGATTGTATGGGTTCTCTTCTGATGGTTAATTTGAAACTCCTCAGTCAATGCTACAATACTCTTATTTAGGAAGTGCATCCCTTGATCACTTAGTAAAATGCGGGGGAACCCAAATATTGTCACTACATTATCAAACAAAAATCACAGAGAATTTTCCGCACTACAGTCTGTGACCAATGTTGCTTCTACCTATCTGGTCAAATACTTTGTCACAATGATTATATACCTATCTTCTCATCTCCTAGTTGATGGATTGATTGGTCCTACAAAATCTATCCCCCATTTTTCAAAATCCTGCAGTGTAACCTATGGATGAAAAGGAATCTCATCCCTTCTGGATGGATTTCCAACCCTTTGACAAACATCACATGACTGGAAATATTTCTTAACATCCTTGTTAAGTGTGGCCACCAGAACCCTGCACACATAATCTTTTGTGTAGTCACTTTACTTGCATAGTGTACTCCTGCAATACCTTTGTGTGTTTCTTATATTATCATTGGCCTTCCATGCTCTAACACACACCATCTTAATATCCCATTTGCACCTAACTTGTATAAGTTCCCTGCAATTAACTGATAGTCCAATGCCTTAACCACTAACTGTTTATTTTTTGCAATTGTCATGTTCAATAGATCCATTCATGTACTTAATAATTTCCCAATGTATGCGAAGTAGTTATCCACCATTCGATCCATAAATAAATGTGCACCCATTAAACTATCATCTAGGTTCCCTGCATCCTCTCCTACTAGAATGCGTGATAAGTGATCTTCTCCTACATTCAATTTACCTGTCTTAACGATGACTTCAATTTTTTTCTCTTGGAACAATAGAAACGATAAGAAAATTCCCCTCCCCCAACAATGGCTTGTTCACTAAGTATATTAGTGTAGAATGGTCTGTATACATCTTGAAATGAGAACCCAAAAAATAGTGCATAAACTATTGGGTATGTGTTATATTCTTTTCACGAGTAGTAGTGTCTGAGCGTATGCACCGGGAGGTTAGAGGGGGGTTGCAGGGGGGTAGAGCCCCTGAATTTGTATTTTTTTGCATCGAGACCACATTATATTTAGGTGGTTTTTTTGGCACATGGTTTCTTTGCCAATGGTTTTCTATTTTTGGTTAAGGAATTAAGGTTTTGAACTAATCCAGGTCATTGGGTTAGGGTTTTGGATGATGCTAGCTCCTATATGTATTTTGTATTGTAAACATTGTAACATGATGAATAATATAGAATATGTTGGTTTTCTCGGTTTGGGTTTCCAGGGGAAAAATCTCTGTGTAATGTTTGTATTTTCCATTGTATATTTTCTGTTCCTTTACTAAATATCTATTTGTAGTATATATTGTACAAGGTTAGAATTTACATTTGGTATTAGAGATTTATTGGCTTCAGGTGGATGCCTTTGTGGTCAAGGGTTTTGCTCAGGACTGTGATAAGCCTTGTTATAGTGGGAGATCTGCGGTATTGTTTTTTCAGGTGAAAAGAAATGGCAAGCAATTTGAAGATGGAGATCGAGAAGTTTAATGGGAAATTTTTTGAGTTGTGGAAGATCAATATGGAATATTTGTTGGTGGAAAGAGATCAGTGGATCTTGGTATATCCAGGTACTGCACCAACAAGAAATTTTGCAGATGACTGGAAAAAGTTGGATAAGAAGGCAAAGATCACAATCTGACTGTGTCTCTTCGATTCAATATTATTGAATGTGTTAGAGGAAGCTACAACCAAGGATTTATGCGAAAAGATGGGGAAGTTATATGAGTCTAAGTCCCTGGTAAATAAAATATTCCTAAGAAAGAAGCTGTATAACCTGAGGATGAGGGATGGAGACTCAGTGGAAGAGCATTTGAACGCCTTCAATACCGTGGTAAGTCAGTTAGTATCTGTTGAGATTAAAATTTCAGATGAAGATAAATGTATCATTTTTTTGTGTTCTTTACTAGACTCATGGGATAATATGGTTGTGGCCATAGGTAGTAATACAAATTCCCTAAATTTTGAAGAAGTGGTCTCATCCTTGTTGTCGGAGGATATGAGATGGAAGAATATGGAAGGACATAGCACAAACGCATTATTTGCAAGAGGACATTCCCAAGAAGGAAATAGATCTAATTTCTCAAGTGGGATATCTAAGTCTAAGGGTAGATCTAATTTCTCATGTGGGATATATAAGTCTAAGGGTAGATCTAAATCTCCCAGAAAGTTTGTAAGGGTATGTTGGAGATGTGGAAAAGAAGGGCACTACAAGAAGTAGTGTATATCCAAAGTTGAGAAAAAGAAGGGATATGAAGAATCTTCTTCTACAGAAGAAAAGACCTCCAAGGAAGAAGGAGGGAATGTGTACTTGGCCTCTTCAAGCACACATGCAGGTCATGAGTCATGGTTGGTTGACTCTTGTGCATCCTTTCATTTGACTCCCCATAGAGAGTGGTTCTATGAATATGAAACATATGATGGAGGTAATGTTTTCTTAGGTAATGAATCGACAACCAGAATCATAGGAAGAGGAAGGGTCAAGTTGAGGCTCATAGATGGAAGGATTACAACACTGGTTGGTGTTCTGCACATCCCAGTTTTGGCCAGGAATTTGATTTTTGTAAGAAAAATGGACGATGCAGGGATAAAAAAAATATTTGAAAAGGAAACCTGTAGGATGGTTCGAGGAGCAATGGTGTTGCTGAGGGGAGTTCAGTTTGGAACTTTGTATAAGCTGCAAGGAAGAACTATTAGTGATGGGTGTAATAGTTCCATTGTTCTTGATATTGGAGTTGAAGAAGAAAGAACTCCTACAGTCTATGGAGAAAAGGTTATGTTGTGGCATCAAAGACTGGGGCATATCGGAGAGAAGGGTCTTCGACTACTACATGATAAAGTTATGGTTGAAGGTATGTATAACTTCTCTCTAGATTTTGATTTTTGTGAACATTGTCTATATGGGAAGTAGAATCTGGTAAGATTCCCCTATGGTGCAATGAGGGTAGAAGGAATTTTACAGCTAGTTCATAGTGATGTTTTTGGACTTGTGTCAGTCCCATCATTGGGAAAATCTGTGTACTATGTCTCATTTATAGATGATTTCTCGAGGAATACTTGGATATATTTCCCCAAAAAGAAATATGAAGTCTTTGGCAGGTTTAAAGAGTTTAAGGCTCTTATTGAGAATCAAACAAAGAAAAGAATTAAGGTTTTGAGGACATATAATGGCGAAGAGTTCTGCGGAAATGAATTTGAGGAATTATATAAGAAGTCTGGTATAACAAGGTAGAAGACTACTCCATATACACATCAACAAAATGGAGTTACAAAATGGATGAATAGGACGCTGATGGAAAAAGCAAGGTGCATGCTCAGTGGTGTCGAGTTAGGACAAGAATTATGGGCAGAGGCAGTGGGAACTGCATGTTACCTAGTCAACAGATCACCCTCATCAACGTTGGATGACAAGAATCCACAAGAGGTATGGACTGGTAAGGAACCTTCTCTCACATATCTCAAGGTTTTTGGCTGCGATGCATATGTTCATGTTCTAAAGGAAAATAGGAGTAAGCTGGATAAGAAGAATGAAAAGTGTATCTTTATTGGATATAAAGATGGTCTCAAAGGTTATAATCTTTGGAACCCAGAAACTAAGAAGGCAATGTATAGATGAGATGTGGTATTTAGAGAAATGAAGGATGTTGTTAAACATGAAGCCCTACCAAGTAAGGAAGAACCAGAGAAGATAGAGTTTGATTTAAAGGATGATGAATCAAACTCTACAGAAGCGCATGAATCTGAAGAAGAAGATCCTCATACTCCAATATTGAGGAGATCAGATCAATAAAGAGGGCTACTGGAAAGGTATAGTCCATTTGATTTCCATTCAAATTTTTCTTTGTTTATTACTGATGATAATCCTAGAATTGTCAGGGAGGCAGTGGATTCAGAGGATGTAAATCTTTGGAAAAGGGCCATGGACGAAGAAATGGCATCTTTGGATAAGAATGAGGCGGGATCTAGTGGATTTTCCAACTGGAATAAACCCCATTGGTAGAAAATGGGTATTTAAAAAGAAGTTGAATGCAGAAGGAAAAGTGGAGAAATACAAAGTTTGGTTAGTAGCAAAGGGTTATTCCCAGGTTGAGGGAATTGATTTTGGTGAGGTTTTTTGTCCTATTGCCAAGCTAACCTCCATAATATTTTTGTTATCTGTTGCTGTTGCATTTGATTTTGAAATAGAACAAATGGATGTGAAGACAAAATTCCTACATGGGAATCTGGAAGAAGAAATATATATGAAGCAACCTGAAGGTTATGTTGTGAAGGGAAAGAAGGAGCTGGTATGCAAGCTGAAAAATTCCCTGTATGGTTTAAAACAATCACCAAGAACGTGGTATAAAAAATTTGATACTTATATGTTGGGACTTGGCTTCACAAGAAGCAAAGAAGATCACTGTGTGTATTTTAAATTAATTGGTGATCATTTGATGTATTTGGTCTTATACGTGGATGGCATGTTGTTGACAGGAAACAATAAGGAGATTATCCAGGATGTGAAAACTCAGTTGTCCTCTAATTTGACATGAAGGATCTCGGTGCTTCAAATTTAATTTTGGGCATGGAAATTAAAAGAGATCGGAAAAGGAGGAAACTCTGGTTAAATCAGAGAAAATATGTCTAGACAATATTGTAGAGGTTTAATATGCACAAATGTAAATCGATCAAGGTTCCTATTCCTGTTGGTGTAAAGTTATCTGTGGATCAGTGTCCCAAGACACATGAAGAAGAGGAGGACATGTCTCATGTTCCATATGCAAGTGCAGTTGGAAGTTTGATGTATGCAATGGTATATACTAGACCGAACATTGCACATGCAGTGGGAGTTTTGAGTAGGTATATGTCAAAACGAGGGAAGGAGCATTGGACAACAGTAAAAAGGGTTTTCAGGTATTTGCGTGGCACTGCTAGCTATGGATTGTGCTACAAAGGAAGACCGATATTGGACAGAGTGGTGCATATACTTGGCTTTGCGGATGCAGACTAGGCTGGAGATTTGGGTCGTAGGAGATCTACAAGCGGGTATGTGTTTAACCTGTTTGGAGGAGCAATAAGTTGGATGAGCAAAAGAAAGGCTGTAGTGGCACTTTCAACTACAGAAGTTGAATACGTGGAAGCCACTCATGCAAGTAAGGAAGAAATATGTTTACAAAGATTGTGTTTAGGTATTGGGTTGGTACAACAAGCTGTAAGGATAGAGTGTGACAGTCAGATTGCAATTTTTCTGGCGAAGAACCTTGCTTATCATTCAAAGACAAAGCACATTGATGTTCAATATCACTTTGTGAGAGAAATGATTGAAGAAAAGAAAGTATCATTGATGAAGGCGGACACTTTGAAGAATGTTGCAGACTCATTAAAAAAATTTGTGAGCACCGAGAAGTTCTCTTGGTGTAGAGGATCCATGGGCATTGTTGCCTTGGATTGTTGACTATGTAACCTTGTAACCCACTGTATGCAAAGAAAACAACAAGTGGGAGAATGTCGGGTATGTTTTATATTATTTGCATGAGTAGGAGTTTTTGAGCGTATGCAATGGGGTTTNGATTTTTTTTTTTTGCATCGGGACCACATTTTTCGGGACCGCATTATATTTAGGTGGATTTTTTCGGCACATGGTTTCTTTGCCGATGGTTTTCTATTTTTTGATAAGGAATTATGGTTTTGGACTAATCTAGGTCATTGGGTTAGGGTTTTGGATGTTGCTGGCTCCTATATGTATTTTGTATTGTAAACATTGTAACATGATGAATAATATAGAATATGTTGGTTTTCCTGGTTTGGGTTTCTAGGGGAAAAATATCCGTGTAATGTTTTTATTTTCCATTGTATATTTTCTGTTCCTTTACTGAATATCTGTTTACAGTAGATATTGTACAAGGTTAGAATTTACATAAACTTCTATATCACATACACCATTTCCAATCCCTCTTGTTCTATTGTAGTGTAGTTCATTTCTACCGTTGACAACTTCCTACTTACAAATTCAATTGGATGGTCTAACTCTCCCTCACCTGGCTAAGATAATACTGCACCCAAAGCTATGGAAAATACATCCACATGAACATGAAATTTATTCTTCCAATATAGGAATATAAAAATTGGTGCAATCACTAACTTCTGCTTCAATGTGTCCAAACCTTTCTGGCAGTCCTCATTCCATTGTAATTTAGCTTCTTTCTTCAACAACTTCTCCATGGGTGTTGTAATCTATGCATATCCCTTAATGAACTTCTTGTAGTATCTTGTATGGCCCATGTTTTTTCTTAACTGTCTTACTGATGTAGGTGTTTGTAAGTCCAAAATTACTGCAATCTTGACAAGATCCACTAGTAAGACTTTCTCACATACTGCATGGCCCAACAAAATTCCAAAAGGCACACAAAAAAATACATCTCTTCAAGTTGAATGAAATATTAAATTTTCTACACCTATACAACATTAATATTAGTACTTCTATGTGATTCTTCAACAGAGTAAACACAGTCCAATCATATAAATAAACTTCAAGGAACTTATGAATAAATTATTTAAACGTTGTGACCACTACTCTTGAGAAAGTTGTAGGTGCATTCTTCAGCCCAAAAGGCATCACTGTGTACTGGTAGTTTCCCCACTCTGTTGCAAAAGTAGTCTTATATATTTCTTCCTACGTAATATTTATATGGTGATATCCTCATAATCCATCCATGAAGGAATAAGCCTCCTCCCCCCCTACATTTTTTATCACTTTATCTGTAAAAGGTGTCAAAAATGGATCATGCAGACATACATCATTTAGCTTTATTAGGTCTACACAAATTTTGATTCCTCCTGTTTTTCTTATCTTGTACTACCATTGGACTTATCCTTTATAATTCCACCATTGGTTCAAAAATTCCTTCTTCTAACATTCTTTCTATCTCTTCCTTTATCTTCTCTTTATACTTCAGATTCAATATATAGGGTTTCTGTCTTACTGGCTTAGCATTTTGTTTCAAAGGGATATTCATTTATCCTAGCTCACTACATATCCATTTCATTTATGAAAATGTGTTTGGGAATAGATCCTGATACTCACTCAATAAGTTTGCAATTTTTTCCATAGTTTCCCCATTCCAGTAGTCTCCTATATGCACAAAATTTGGATTCTCTTTTGTCCCAATATTTACCTTTTGCATCCTTATTGATTGTGCATATGTAGCAGATTCAAGATCTAGATCTTCCACTGCGCATTTCCCCTCAGTTTCAAGTATTTGTATAGTTCTTGGATCCTCCTCGTCTTGGTCTTCTTGAGACACATTATAACATTCCAGTAGTTCATGAAGTGTCATGGAAGGTCTATGCACACTACAAACATGTTCTACATCCATCGACCCTTCTTCTAAAAAAAACTTATTTCTAATGGCCTACCAAACTACATCTATTAATGGAGATTCATCTTCAAAAGTAAATGTTACCTTAAACCTTTGAGTTAGCTCATCCCAATCCACTGTTTCTCTGCACATTTCTATTTCCAAGTACCAGTTCTTAGGGATCATATCCAATGTATGTATGAACTTATGCGTCCATTCCTTCTTCAATATCGAACTCCATATATTTTTGCACTGCACAATATGATTTGTTGGGTCACTTACTCCTACATATTTCTTTGTAATATACTCAACCTCGATACCAAATCTAACTTACATCAATCTTCTACACTCCTGTCAATCTTCTATTCCTTCTTTATGTGCATCCCACCATCTAGTTGGAGTTGCTTTCAAGACAACATCAAATGCCAACAATCTTTGTTGTTCAGGTATATGCAACTCAAGTTGATTTACAAAATATTTTACATTAGTCAAAGAATCATACTTGGGTGGTTCACATAAATATATTCCAATCCATCGCAATGATCAAGTAATGTAGGCACAACGCCTGTTTGATACTCGATGGATCGTTTCTTGCCAATGTTCTAGACCTTCCTTTGAATATGATGCCCATAAGATAATGCTTGTCCAACCTAGGGTTCCATCTGTAGTCAGATTAACATATTCATCCATTTGCATAGTCATATTATATAGGTGAATTCTTTAAACGTTGTGACCACTACTCTTGAGAAAATTACAGGTGCATTCTTTAGCCCAAAAGTCATCACTATGCACTGGTAGTTTCCCCACTCTGTTGCAAAAGTAGTCTTATATCTATATTCCCACACAATATTTATATGGTGATATCCTCATAATCCATCCATGAAGGAATAAGGCTCCTACCACCCTACATTTTCTAGCACTTCATCTGTAAAAGGTGTCAAAAATGGATCATGCAGACACACATCATTTAGCTTCCTTAGGTCTACAAAATTTTTGATTCCCCTGTTTTCTTATCTTGTACTACCATTGGACTTATCCATTCTAATTCCACCATTGGTTCAAAAATTCCTTCTTCTAAGATTCTGTCTATCTCTGCCTTTATCTTCTCTTTATACTTCAGATTCAATATATAGGGTTTTTGTCTTACTGGCTTAGCATTTTGTTTCAAAGGGATCTTCATTTCTCCTAGATCACTAGCTATCCATTTCATTTCTGAAAATGTGTTTGGGAATAGATATTGATACTCACTCAATAATTCTACATTTTTTTCCATAGTTTCACCATTCCATTAGTCTCCTATATGCACAAATTTTGGATTCTCTTTTGTCCCAATATTTACCTTTTGCATCCTTAGTGATTGTGCATACATAGCATATTCAAGCTTTGGACCTTCCATTGCGCCTTTCCCCTCAGTTTCAAGTATTTGTATATTTATTGGATCCTCCTGATCCTAGTCTTCTTGAGCCACATCATAACATTCCAGTATTTCATGAACTGTCATAGAAGTTCTATGCACACTACACACATGTACTACATCCATCGACCCTTCTTCTGAAAAAATCTTGTTTCTAATGGCCTACCAAACTGCATCTATTAATGGAGATTCATATTCAAAAGTAAATGTTACTTTAAACCTTTGAGTTATCTCATCCCAATCCACAGTTTCTCTACACATTTCTAGTTCCCAGTACCAGTTCTTAGGGATCATATCCAATGTATGTATGAACTTATGCATCCATTCCTTCTTTGGTATCGAAGCCCATATCTTTCTGCACTGCACAATATGATTTGTTGGGTCACTTACTCTACATATTTCTGCGCAATATAATCAACCTTGGTACCAAATATAACTTTCATCAATATTCTACACTCCTGTTAGTCTTCTATTCCTTCTTTATGTGCATCCCACCATCTAGCTGGAGTTGCTTTCAAGAAAACATCAAATTCCAACAATCTTTGTTGTTCAAATATATGAAACTCAATTGCCTTTACAAAAGAGTTTATATCAGTCAAACCATCATACTTGGGTGGTGTTGGCCCTGACCAAGTTTTGAGGAACACTTGGTCATATTTGATCGTTTTTGGGACTTCGACAGCTTGTCAAAGATGGAGCGCAACACGAAGCGAAAATCATGGAAGATAGACCCCTTTTTGGGTCCTTTTTGGGTTTTTGGGGATAATATAATGGGAAAGGGATGTCGGCCCATGGGTTTACCCATGATTAGGCCCACTATTGTATGTATAAATAGATGTATAGGCGAAGTAAGTAAAATAGGAGAAGGGGGGCATAATAGTAGTAGAGTGTGATCTATGTGATCAAAGAGCTGTGAGTTGTGCTAAGTGCTGGTAATGATTGTAAATACTTTGTGCATACTGTAAGAGACTAAGTGCAGGATATTGTAGAAGGCTCTATGCTTTTAGCACAAGGAATAAGGATCTAGTGAGCTGTGCAAATGTTCTATCCTATGTAACCTGATTAACTAAAGCTAATAAAGAAGAAGACTTTGTGGACGTAGCCCCAGGGTGGGGGTGAACCATGGTAATCTGTGTGTTGTGCTCTGTGCCTCGACTTGATGTGTTTGTCTCTTCCTTTGCTAAGTGATTTGATGTGTTTAGATAGATATATTTATGCATTGTGCTTATGAGATATGAATGAATGTTAGATCTGGTATGTAAGATGCTTAGTGCTTGATCTACCAAATCTAATATATCTTGTTGTGGCTAAGTGCTAAATTATATTAGATCTAAGTACATACTACGATGCTCTGTGCTATCTGCGAAGTATCATAAGGGGTGAATATTGATGAATAATCTATGCTAGGTGATTGCTAAGCATTATAATCACAGATCTTTGTCCTAGCTAAGGTTGCATAGACCTGAGTCTTGCAAGCACCCCTGCCTCTACCTCGGGTGAGAATTCATCTGCTTCGTAGGTGTTGTCGAAAAGGCTGGTAGTTAGGGTTTGTTGGTTCGCTGTTGTAGTGTTGAACCCTGGTTCTTCCCCTGTGGGAACAAATGGTTCCGTTGCCAGGACCTAAAACTGTGATTGCTGGGAACTGAGCAGAAGAATCTTTGTGCAAAGATTCATCCTGAAATTGTGAAAGCTATGTGTGTGGATCTATGCCCTAGTGTGCAGTGATCCACTTGATCTGAAAAGATCTGTGCTGAAGAATAAAGGATAGATCTGAAGGAAATAAGTCAGATCTGTAAGAAAAGATGTTGACACTGAAGAAAAGAAGTAAAATCTGTAAGCTCTATGCTCTAATAACAGTAAGAATAGTTAAAAGTTCTTAGATCTGGTAGCTTTGTGCCCTGTAGAAGTAAAAGAAGTGAAAATTTTTGTTTATAAAGTATGGATTTAGGTATGCTTGATAGATTTTGTCCTAGCTTGAAAACTAGGGCATTGTTAGATGAAAGAAGATTTGATATGAATAGATCTGATAAGAATAATGAAAGATATGTTATACCTATGCATAGAAATAAATTTTGAACTAACCAATGGATGTTGGATCCTAGAAAGAAATGCTTGCAGGTTATCCATTATGACCCTAGCAAGTAGTACAAGAAAAGTTGGGGATCATTGAAGAGAAAGAGAGGATTAACTCTTTGTTACAGTTGCAGAAGACCAAGACATATTGCTAAGGAATGCCCTGGGAGAAACCCTAGTTGCCTCTGTTGTAAGGCTATGGACCATGAAGTACTAGATTTCCCTAGAATGATTACTAGAATTGAAAAGATGAATATGGAGAAAGAAAACTCTGAAGGAGATAAAGAGACTAAGATTATAGAAGAACACCAGAAAGAATCAGAGATTATGTTATTGAAAATTAAAGAAACCCTGGATGAACATAAAGATGCCAGTTTGTCAAAGATCTTCAAAGAAAAGGAGAAAATCGAAGTAAGAATAGTAGACTTTGACATTGACTATGCTCTGTATGAGGGAACATAGATGAACATTATGACATAAAGTACTTGTAAAACCCTAGGAAGGCCTGCTATGGTTCCTTCACTAGGAAAAATAGGGTTGTTTAAAGGAAAAATGGTAACCCTATGTGGCAGGATTACCCAGATAGCTATGAGTACCCATGGAGCTTCGACAGAGGAAGAATTCAAAGTTATTAAATTTATTGAGGACCATGCCCCATTTCCAGCTTTGTTAGGAAATATTTGTATTGAAAAAGACCAGATCCAGAGAAAATAAGAAAAGGAAGCCCTAGAACAGAAGAAGCAAGAACTCATGGAATTTATGACTAGAAGGATCACCTACTTGATGGAAGAACAAGAAAACAGATCTAAGCTATTGAACACCCGAGACTTGGATATTGAATATATAAGAGCATTAGAGGAACCAAAGAATACCGAAATACCTAATCCATATGATGAAGGAGTATTACCCTTGGATCTGAAGAAAGAATCTCAGCATCGCGAAGTGACTATATCGAGAGAAGATAAGAATCAGAATGGAAGAAGGATGACCGAGACGAAGCTCACTAGGAAGAATGCTAGGAAGCTAAGTAAGAAGAGAGACAAGATAAAAAAGTTACAGAATATTCCAGAGGAAACTTCGCAGAAGGAAAAATCATAGTATAGCCGTTGGACCGATATACCCATTTGACTTCTGCCTCGAATGGACATAAAAGAATTAAAGGATCACCACCAAACCGTTGGACCATGCCATAATGGATGGATCAATGTTCATGGAAGATTCATACCCATTGCAAGCAGACCATTGACGAATTTCCTATTTAGCTCATCGCGTTGTTCTTGAAGAACACGTTTTCCAACTGAAAAGTTGAAGCCCGCAGAACTAGTGATTGTCTACAGTGTTCATTGCAAGTAGATTGTTCATCCTAGTGCAGTATTTTGAGATCATCATGACCTTGATTATATTTCCTGAGTGCGTATGTCTGACGAGCTCACCACACTTGAGGAATCTTTCACAGAGGTCCTTCTCGATTTAATGACTGAGAGAGTCATGTTGGAAAGAAGAATGTTCACCGAAGTCCAAGCATCATCGACGAGAGGGGTGGAAGCCTCCCCATTGACTTCTCGAGCAGGAACATCTCGAGCCGACGAAGAGAGAAAAACTAAGCATAAGGATGACATAGCCAACGCGAAGTTAGTGCCATCTATCCTACCAGCTTACGTATCCCCTCTGAGCGGTGAGATTAACAGGAACAATGTCCCTAGAGACTTTGAATACACCCTAGTCACTGCATATCTATCGAAAGGAGTATGCACCTACCATGCAGATCAAGACAAGGTTACAGTGTTGAAGTTTTGCGACTTCAACCTGGGGGACCATAAAGTTTACAGCATGCTCGCACCATATAATTACTTGACAAGAACTAAGGGAAATAATTTGAAGCTCATTCCTCAACAATGAATGATGAACCTCATGAAGTCTACTTTTCTCAATGTTATGAAAATACCACACTTCAACAGACACCAGGAGATGAATATGTGTGTATAATTTATGGTAGCAAGCTACCACGGAGGATACCTATGGTTAGACCGTTGCATAACTGTTGATTCAGCGCTGATCAATATGATCACTAGGCTTATCATGTAGGGCCCTGATCCCCATGAGTACTATTATGGAAAGACCGCAGACCGCGCTCTTGCACAGAAGATCAAAGAATCCTATGGCGATGTTGAGAAAGGCGCGAGAGGCTACAAGGTAGCTTCTATTGAAAGTGGCGTAGTGCACCTCACATGCCAACTGATCATAGGGAAGTTGGTACACAAGAATCGACCAACACAAGTATCTGGATTTCTAGTTGACCTCGCAGGAAAGTGCGCAGAGGGACTACATACGAACTGGGCAAAGTACCTGGTGAATCAATTGGAGATTGATTGCATAGAATCCCAGGATCATGGACATGAATTCCATTTTAGATGGCTCCTGATACTGATTTCTTTTGTTGCATGGGAGCTACCGGAAGGGACAACCTTCCCAGAACTTGACCCCTTTGAGCCACTAGCCATGAAGTTCAGTACATTATGTTACTCGAACGACATGAGAAAGAAATGGAAATAAAATTTCGCTTTCCACGCGTACTATAACCGATTGAAAGCAGCCAAAAGGAGTGAACCTCTCATAACTCTGAACAATTTACAGAGATTCTGACCTCTGATAAAGTTCAGCGTGAACAACCACTTTATATACCTAACCCCAAGTGCTGATGAGCACCGGGAACAACTTCAGTCTTATTATAAGCTAACAGAAGAAGACCTGGAAGAGATCACCAAGGAATGGTCAGTGGACCTCCTTGTTTCAACAAACCCTACAGAAATGTCCGACATTGACAGCCTTGGAACTACGCAGGATACACCTGGGCCCAGTAAGACAAAGAAAGCAAAGACGACGAAGAAGACTAAAGAAGTCCAGGATGTTGACAACCTATCTGTAAGGATGGCTTCCATTACACCAGATGAAGAAGGTGATGATGAAGAAGGTACAGAAACTGAACAAAAAAAATTTGAAGTACCACCACCTAGGGACGATGAAGACTGATCGAATAAAAGGAACGTCTCACCTCTGAAATATTCCTCCAAAAAGAAACCAAGAACCCCTGTAACCAAGATGCGAACTGCCCTCGTGTTTGATGACTTTGATTTCATTGTTGCAGGGGTCAATGATGCTTCAAAGGAAATCATAGAGAAGCAGGAGGCAAAGTAGGAACACATGTATAACCAAATTGAGATTGCGCTCCAAGGAGTACAACAAGCACTCCAGTCTAGCTGAGCAATCTCTACAACACCTCTGCCAGAAGGAGCAACAAAAGTGGGAGATGAATCAGTTTAGCTATGCAATATTTCTAATACACTCGAAGTACGCCTTCGACATGCTCAAGAAGAAAAAGCGTAGGCCACCCAGGCCCTAAAGAAAGCACAGGAGGAAATTATTGAACAACGCCAAGCCGTGCAACAAGAGAAGAATGCTCTCCAAGCAAAATTTGAAGAAGACAGAGTGAAGATCCAGAAAGAGAAAGAGAAGTTGCTTGCAAATAAGATAGGAATTGAGGAAGAAATCAAAAAATCATTTCGCTCTGTGACCGGCTTAGAGAAGAAGGCCGAAGAGCCCATAGAGCACCAAGTGATGAAGCTGGCTGAAGTTATTCGGCAACTTCAACAAAGGGTCATGGAATTAGAGCTTCATGTATACATTTCAATACAATTAATGTATTTCGTATGATTCTCCTGTTCTAACAATTATATTCCACTGTTAAATGCAAAATCGCTTCTACTAATATTCTTGCGGAAATTTAAACCACGATCACAAAGTGAAATATCAAGAACACATAACACAAAAGTTTTACAGGGAAAGCGTAAAGCTAAAAACCCCACTATCATATATTATGTATATCATGGATCATGAAACAATATCATACAAAACTCTAATCCAAGAGCTCTCAGTACAATACAATCGTCTCACACTGTCATACAAAACTCAACAAATACATGTGCCAATTTTGTCTCTAGACAACCTGCCTCCTCTACACAATTCCTACAATTAGAATTCTCACAATGAATTTGATTTTCCTAGTTTACACATGCTCATGAGAATATCCACTGCATGTGTGATTTCATGAGTGCACTTCACTCAAATCACAACTGATAGCCAAAATGTCCCTTTCACCTGTTATCTCAACTGGGTCTCCACTAGATCTGACATGCATATAGTTAACTGTGGCGAATCTTCAGTTGCATGTGAGTTCACTGATTGTGAATTAATTAATAATTAATTCACTGAACTCTCACTAGTGCAAGTTTAGTTACAACTAGTACAATTGAGATTAACTCACTTAACTACACTTATAATTCTTTTATAACTCCAAATCACTCAGTTATAAATGAGATAATAGATTAATATTTATTGTCCAATTTATTTAAGGGAAAAGTAAATTAGACACATGTTTCTTGTTGACTTTTCAACACTCCCTCTCAACAAGAAAGGGATTATCCTTCACCCCAATCCTGTCTCTATGATATTCAAATTTTCTCCTGGTGAGCGCCTTCGTCAGAATGTCTGCATCCTGATCTTCCGTAGGAATGTATTGAAGAAACATGATCTTCCACTGCACACAATATTTGAGATGATGATATCAGATATCTATATGCTTATATATATCATGAAACACATGATTAATTGAAATTTTAATGCAACTTTGATTATCACAATGAATCATTGTTGGATCTAAATGAGAACCAAACAAACCAACCAAGATCTTTCTCATCCAGATAGCCTCACATGCATCTTGACTCACTTCCATGTATTCCACTTCCGCTGAACTAAGTACCACGGATATTTGTCTCCTGTTGTACCAAGAAACAGTTGTAGATCCGATACTAAAGATCCCCCCTGATGTGCTCTTTCTGACCGTTGGGCTGCCCACCCAATCTGCATCCATGAAGCCATGCAACTTCACCTCATTTTTCTATCTGTACCATAATCCATACTCAGATGTTCCCTTTAGATATCTCAGGACATGCTTACCCACCTTCCAAGAGATTTTGGTAGGCTTAACCATCGCTTGACTCAGTTGGTTAACCACATAGAAAATGTCTGGTCTCATGTTCACTAAATACATTAGCAAACCCACTAACTGTCGATAGACAATAGCATCCACTACCTCTCCATAAGTAGCATCCTCTTTCCTCCAGTTTCCTGGAAGAGGGGTATCCATGGGTTTGAAACCCTCCATGTGAAACTTACCCAATATCTCCCTTGAATACTTTCCTTGAGACACAAAAAGTTCACCATCTCGCTGCCATATTTCCAATCTAAGGAAATAATGAAGAAGGCCCAAATCCTTCATCTTGAACTCCTTTGCAAGGTCATCCTTGCATGAGTGTATCAGTTGCTCATCACCAGTCAGTATTAAATCATCAACATAAAGAAAAATGATTAAGATCTTACCCTCCACCAAAATTTGGTATAGGTTTGCATCCGCTTCACTTTTGGTGAAGCCCAATTCGGTGAAATAGTTGTCTATCCGAGTGTACCAAGCATGAGGTGCTTGCTTCAACCCATACAGTTCTCTCTTGAGTCTGCACACATGTGACTCCCTGTCAAAGGTCTCAAAACCTTATGGTTGTTCAATGTACACTTCTTCCTCAATGATCCCATTGAGAAATGCAGTTTTTACATCCATTTGATGAATGCACCAACCCATCTACACTGAGAGTGCAAGGATGGATCTTATGGAAGAGTACCTTGTGACAGGTGCAAAGGTCTCATCATAATCTATCCCTTCGATCTATCAGAATCCTTGGGCCACAAAACTAGCCTTGTATTTCTCAACACTCCCATCAACAACTTTCTTTACCTTGTAGATCCATCTCGAACCTAATACTGATTTGTCAATCGGTCTTGGGACAATTTCCCATGCACTGTTTTTTACAATGGAGTCATACTCCTCTACCATAGAATCAACCCAAGTGGGATCCTGCGCTACTTCCTAAAAGGAATATGGTTCAGTCACAATACATTTCCTCATGAGAGCCATGTATCCAACAAATCGATCAGGAGACTGTCTCTGTCTGCGCTATGAAGTAGGGGCTCCTACATTCTGTGCAACATCTAGTCTCAATCTGTCATCTTCCATGGTGCACTTTCTTCCATTTCTGATGGATGGCTCTGCTTGAGTGGTTTCCTCCACTCCATGAACCTCCTCATGTGGCTGATCCACATCTTGAGACTCATCTTTGGGAATCAATAGTTACTCTTTTGCATGCAAGTCTAGCTCCCTCTCAAGTGACAACCGCATGGCTTTCCCCTCATCGAATTTTATATCCCATCACATAAAAATCATCTTACTGTTAGGAAAATACAAATGATAATTTTGGGGTGTTTCTGTGTACCCCACAAATATCCCAACTGCAACAGTCGGTTCTAGCTTCTTCCTGGAATCCTTGGTCACATGCACATAAACAGATGAGCCAAAAATTTTAAAATGAGAAACATCAGGTTTCTTACTAGTGAAAGATTCTTCAGGTGTACTCATACCAAGTATTCTATGATGACAATGGTTTTTCACATAAACCACAATATTGCATGCTTCTACCCACAAATGCATTGGTAGGCCTTGATCATGTAACATCACTCGTTTAACACCCATGATCCTTCTGTTCTTCCTCTCCGTGACCCCATTTTGCTTTGGGTTATGAGGCGCTATGAGTTCTATTCAAATTCCTTTTTTGCTGCATAAGTCTTTGAATTCGTTAGAGATGTATTCTCCACCATTATCACTCCTTAGAGCCTTCACTTGCTTTCCTGACTCTTTCTCCACCAATGCTTTAAACTCACAGAACTTTGAGAATTTTTTATCCTTATTCTGCATGAAGAATATCCATCATTTACGAGAAAAGTCATCAACAAAAATAACACAATACCTATGTTTTGTTGTTAAAGAAACCTAGAATGATCCACACACGTCTATGTGAATTCTCTCCAGGGTCACCAAAGCATGGTTCTCCTTTTCATGAAAGGTGGACTTTACATACTTCCCCAGGGTGCACCCCTTGCACTGATATAATTGAGCAAGTGTTCCCATTGGAAGTCCAGTAGATATTTTTTCAATGATCTTCAAGGCTCCATGATGAAGATGGCCCAATCGTCTGTGCCATAATTTTCCCTCATCCCGGCTCACCACATTTTCTTCTTTTCCCACCATGGCACCGCAACCATCTACCTCCAGCATGTAGAGATTCTTAACTTTAATCCCTATCTTCTTGACTTGATCCATTGCTTTATGTTGCAGGTAGGATTTTCCACCGCTGAAAGTAACTTCATAGCCTTTGTCCTCCAATATTGCGACCGAGACCAGGTTTTTCTTCAAACCTGGAACATGCATAACATTTTTCAATTGAAATGGTTTACCTGACTCCCTTTGAAAGGTAATGGTACCAATACCAGTCACATTGTATCGTCCATCGTCGCCCATCTTTATATGCATTCTAATATCTTTCTCCTCCAAGTCACTGCAAGAATCTTTATCTCCCATCATGTGGTAGGAAGCGCCACTATCAAAATACCACACCGATCTCGATGCACTTTAATCCATGCATGTGATCAAAGAGAAGTCAAGTTCAAATTGTGATACAAGAGCCTCACCAGTTGCAGCTTCAACAACCGTCTTATTCTTCCTCTTCTACGGACAGTTAGTAGCGAGATTCCCATGTTCGTGACAGTGAAAACACTTCACTTTGGACAAAACCAACTTCTTGAATTTAGAATCATATTTTGAATGGAATTTATTCCCTTTCCCTTTCCTTGCCTTGGCAGTCAAAGAAAAATCCTCTTCATCATCACGCTTTGATGAAGATCCATCTATGGTGTTCCGCCTGAACTCCTCTTGCACTAGATCTGGCCATAGTCGTTCCCAATCTCGCAATTTTTCCCTTCCATTGATAGAGTCTTGATAAATGTGCAAACTCTTGGGAAGTCCTAGGAGAGCCAAGATCACCAAATCATCAACAACCAATGTTATTCCCACACTTCCAAGCTCATTCCGACATTGGAAAAACTTCATGAGATATTTTGTAATGGAGTCACCCTTTTCCATCTTGATCTTCCTGAGTTTATCTTTGAGCGCCAATTTCCTATGGTCGCTACTGTTCAAGACCAGATCCATCAAAACCTTCCACATTGCATGTGGTGTGGATTTCCCATGGAGACTTGAGACAATGTGGTCTCGTACTCCCTCCAACAAAATCCTCCTCGCCTTTGCCACTTTATTTTTCCATGCATCAAGATTTGCAGTGTCTATCGCATCCAGCTTAGGAACATATTTGTCAATGTATTCCTTCAATCCATTGTCTTCGAGTACTGCCTCCATCGTGTCCTTCCAAGCAATGTAGTTCGAGCTTCCCTCGAGTGCATACTCCAACCTCAAGCCATTGAAATTCATTTCGATCTTGAATCAATTGTAGCACCAAGAAATTCCTTCTACAATTTCGAATGTTATCCAACCACAAACCCAACTGCTACAATCCTTCTTTCCCTGGGAGGTTCGCACCTGACCAATAACTAGCCTGAGGGAAGTTCACACCTCACCTATGTATAGCCTGCGAACCTTAAGAGAGAGTTCGCATTGTAATGCACTGTGGGGTGAGGGAGGCTCGCTAATCTCTTTTAAGCAGCCCGTGAGAATCCTAATAAAGTTCGCACTTCTCCTTTGAGTGGGGTGTGAGAATTTCTACTCTCATAAATGTGCGAAGTTTTCAGTACTATGCCATCACACCCTACCAGAGATGGGACCTATGAAAATACTATTATTTTCGCACCTCACTTCCATGGCTCCGTGGCTCTAATACCATGTAATAATTTCAATACAATTAATGTATTTCCTGTGATTCTTCTGATCTAACAATTATATGTCACTGTTAAATACATAGTCCCTTCTACTAATATTCTTGCGGAAATTTAAACCACGATCACAAAGTGAAATATCAAGAACACATAACACAAAAGTTTTACAGGGAAAGCGTAAATCTAAAAACCCCACTATCATATATTATTTATATCATGGATCATGAAACAATCTCATGCAAAACTCTAATCCAAGAGCTCTCAGTACAATACAATCATCTCACACTGTCATACAAAACTCAACAAATACATGTGCCAATTCTATCTCCACACAACCTACCTCCTCTACACAATCCCTGCAATTAGAATTCTCACAATGAATTCGAATTTCCTTGTTTGAACATGCTCATGAGCATATCCACTGCATGTGTGATTGCATGAGTGCACTTCACTCAAATCACAATTGATATCCAAACTGTCCCTTTAACCTGTTATCTCAACTAGGTCTCCACTGGATCTGACATGCATGTAGTTAACCATGGCGAATCTTCAGTTTCATGTGAGTTCACTGATTGTGAATTAATTAATAATTAATTCACTGAACACTCACTAGTGCAAGTTTTGTTAAAACTAGTACAACTGAGCTTAACTCACTAAACTACACTTATAATTCTGTTATAACTCCAAATCACTCAGTTATAAATGAGATAATAGATTAATATTTATTGTCCAATTTATTTAAGGGAAAAGAAAATTAGAAACATGTTTATTGTTGACTTTTCAACACTTCAGACCATACCACAGACTCCACAAGAAGTGTGTGACCAACGGGAATTGAATGCTCAAAGCGCAGTCGAGAGGATTAAAACACTTGCTGCAGAATGTAAACAACTAAGTAGCAGAAGCGGGCAAATATATGAACAACTATCTGAAGACCCAGAGTTGAAGAAACTGGAGTCCCAACTCTAGGAAGCAAAGCAACATGCAAATATAGTACAGGCACAACTCAAGCTCCTATCACCAATCGAGAGGATGACGATATCCCAAGAACAACGCACTGCCCAACAACTCGTTCTTACCATGTAGAACAGAGTGATGGAAGTCACCCAAAAACTTCAGCTGAGCCAGGAGGCGACCTACCTACTGTTTGAATAAATTGAAGGCCAAGGAACACTACTAGAACAAGTAGTTGTTACAATCAAGCAACAATTGGAAGGACCAATCAGCAAAGCGATTTTTTAGAAATTCACAGAGCAAGAAGTAGTAGCACAGAGACAATTCGAAGTAGCTCGAGCCAAGCTTGAGACCTTTGAGGAAAAGTTATCCAGACCCGAGTGACTCGGGACGAGTCACAGGTGAGTGTTGGGGGCCTGTTGGCCCTGACCAAGTTTTTAGGAACACTTGTTCATATTTGACCATTTTTGGGACTTCGAAAACTTGTCAAAGGTGGAGCGCAATGCGGAGAGGAAATCATGGAAGCTAGACCCCTTTTTGGGTTTTTGGGGATAATGTAATGGGAAATGGATCTCGGCTCGTGGGTTTACCCACACTTAGGCCCACTGTTGTATGTATAAATAGATGTATAGGCGAAGTAAGTAAAATAGGAGAAGGGCGGGAGAAGAGTAGTAGAGTGCGATCTATGTGATCGAAGAGCTGGGAGTTGTGCTAAGTGTTGGTAATGATTGTAAATGCTTTGTGCATACTGTAAGAGACTAAGTGAAGGATATTGTAGAAGGCTCTGTTCTTTTAGTGCAAGGAAGAAGGATCTAGTGAGATACGCAGATGTTTTGTCATATGCAAAGAGGGATTTGGATGGCTCTATGTTGTAACCTGCTTAAATAAATCTAATAAAGAAGAATACTTTGTGGACATAGCCCCAGGGTGGGGGTGAACCACTGTAATCTGTGTGTTCTGCTCTGTGCCCCGACCTGATGTATTTGTCTCTTCCTTTTTTAAGTGATTTGATGTGTTTAGATAGATCTATTTATGCTTTGTGCTTCTGAGATATGAATGAATGTTAGATCTGGTATGTAATATGCTTAATGCTTGATCTTCCAAATATAATCTATCTTGTTGTGGCTAAGCGATGAATTATCGTAGATTCAAGTACATATTGCAATGCTCTGTGCTATCGATGAAGTATCATAAGGGTTGAATATTGATGAATAATCTATGCTAGTTGATTTCTAGGTGTTATAATCACATATTTGTGTCCCAGCTAAGGTTGCAGACACCTGAGTCTTGAAACCACCCCTGCCTCTACCTCGGGTGAGTCTTCATTTTCTTTGCAGGTGTTGCCGAAAGGGTCGATAGTTAGGGTTTTGTTGGTGTGTTGTTGTAGCATGGAACCCTGGGTCTTCCCCTATGCAAATATTGTTGGGAACTGAGTAGAAGAATCTTTGTACAAAGATTCATCTTGAAATTGTGAAAGATATGTGCGTGGATCTATGCCCTAGTGCACAATGATCCACTTGATCTAAAAAGATCTGTGGTGAAGAATAAAGGATAGATCTAAAGGAAATAAGTTATATATGCAAGAAAAGAGGTAAGCTCTGTAAGCTCTGTGCTCTAATAAATGTAAGAATAGTTAAAAGTTCTTAGATCTGGTAGCTTTGTGCCCTGTAGAAGTAAAAGAAGTGAAATTTTTTGTTTCTAAAGTATGGATTTAGGTATGCTTGATAGATTGTGTCCTATCTTGAAAACTAGGGCATTGCTAGATGAAAGAACATTTGATATGAATAGATTTGATAATAATAATGAAAGATATGTTATACCTATGCATATAAAGAATTTTTGGACTAACCAATGGATGCAGGATCCTAGAAAGAAATTTTTGCAGGCTAGCCATTATGACCCTAGCAAGCAGTACAAGAAAAGTTAGGGATCATTGAAGAGAAAGAGAGGATTAACTCTTTGTTACAATTGTAGAAGGCCATGACATATTGCTAAAGAATGCCCTGGGAGAAACCCTAGTTGCCTCTATTGTAAGGCTATGGACCATGAAGTACTGGATTTCCCTAGAATGATTGCTAGACTTGAAAAGATGAATAAGGGGCAAGAAAACTCTGAAGGAGATCAAGAGACTAATATTATAGAAGAACCCCAGAAAGAATCAGAGATTATGTTACTGAAAATGAAAGAAACCCTGGATGAACATAAAGATGTCAGTTTGTCAGAGATCTTCAAAGAAAAGGAGAAAATCAAAGTAAGAATAGGAGACTTCGACATTGACTGTGCTTTGGATGAGGGAACATAGATGAACATTATGATAGAAAGTACTTGGGAAACCCTAGGAAGGTCTGCTATGGTTCCTTTAGTAGGAAAAATAGGGTTGTTTAAAGGAAAAATTGTAACCCCATGTGGCAGGATTACCCAGATAGCTATGAGTACCCATGGATCTTTGACAGAGGAAGAATTAGAAGTTATTAAATTTATTGAGGACCATGCCCCATTTCCAGATTTTTTAGGCAAGATCTGTATTGAAAAAGACCAGATCTAGAGAAAAGAAAAAAAGGAAGCCCTAGAATAGAAGAAGCAAGAACTCATGGAATTTATGACTAGAAGGATCACCTACTTGATGGAAGAACAAGAGAACATATCTAAGCTATTTAAAACTAGGGACTTGGATATCTAAGATATAAGAGAATTAGAGGAACCAAAAAAGACTGAAATGCCTAATCCATATGATGAAGGAGTATTACCCTTGGATCTGAAGAAATAATCTCATCATCGCGAAGTGACTATGTCGAGAGAAGATAAGAATCAGAATGGAAAAAGGATGACCGAGACAAATCTCACTGGGAAGAAGGCTAGGAAGCTAATTAAGAAGAGAGCCAAGATCAAAAAGTTATAGAAGATTCTAGAGGAAACTTCACAGAAGGAAAAATCACAGGAATTGAGCTTCGCCGGGATATCAGAACAACGACAAATGACACTTTGTCGTGGTGAAGCAATATACCCGTTCGACTTTCAACCTGAACGGACAAAAAAGCATTAAAGGATCACCACCAGACTGTTGAACCATTCCATAATGGATGGATCAACGTTCATTGAAGCTTCATATTTGTTGCAAGCAGAATGTTGACGAATTTCCTATTTATCTCGTCGCGCCATGCCCGAAGAACACTTTTTCCAACTGAAAATTTGAAGCTCACAGAACTAGTGATTGTCTATAGTGATAATTGCAAGCATATTGTTCATCCTAGTGCAACATTTTGAGATCATCGTGACCCCGATTATCTTTCCTGAGTGCATATGTCTGACGAGCTCACCACACTTGAGGAATCCATCACAGAGGTCCTTCTCAATTTAATGACTGAGAGAGTTATGTCAGAATGAAGAATGTCCATCGGAGTCCAAGAATCATCGACGAGAGTAGTTAAAGACTCCCTATCGACTACTTGAGTAGGAAAATCTTGAGCCAGAGAAGAGAGAAGAAATAAGCATAAGGATGGCATAGCCAACACGAAGTTAGTGCCATCCATACTACCAACTTACATACCCCATCTGAGTAGTGATATTAATAGGGAAAATGTCCCTAGAGACTTTAAATACACCCTAGTCACTTCATATCTACTGAAAGGAGTACACACCTACCTCTCAGATCAATACAAGGTTACAGCGTTGAAGTTTTGCGACTTCAACCTGGGGGACCATAAAGTTTACAACATGCTCGCCCCATATAAGTACTTGAAGAGAACTAAGGGCAATAATTCCAAGCTCATCCCTTAGTAATGGACAATGAAACTCGTGCAGTCTACTTTCCTCAACGTTATGAAAATACCGCACTTCGACAGACACCAGGAGGTGAATGCTTATGTAAAATTGCTGCTAGCAAGTTACCATGGAGGATACATGTGGTTAGACCATCGCATAACTGTTGATTCGGTGCCAATCAATAGGATCATTGGGCTTAGCATGCAGGGTCGTAATCCCCATGAGTACTATCCTAGAAAGATCATAGACCGCGCTCTTGCACTGAAGATCAAAGAATCCTATGGCGATATTGAGAAAGGTGTGAGAGGCTACAAGGTAGCTTCTATTGAAAGTGGCATAGTGTGCCTCGCATGCCAACTGACCGTAGGGGAGTTGGTATGCAAGAATCGACCAACACAAGTATTTGGCTTTGTAGTTGACCTCGCAGGAAAGTGCGTAGAGGGACTACAGATGAAATGGGCGAAGTACCTGGTGAATCAACTGGAGATTGACTACAGAGAAGCCCAGGATCAGGGGAATGAATTCCATTTTTGTTGTCTATTGATACTGATCACTTTTTTTATGTGGGAGCTACCGAAAGGCACAACCTTCCCAGACCTTGACCCCTTTGAGCCACTAGCCATGAAGTTCAGTACATTATGGTACTCGAACGACATGAGAAAGAAATGGCAATCAAATGTCACTTTCCATGCATACTATAACCAATTGAAAGCAACCATAAGGAGTGAACCTTGCATAGCCCTGAACAATTTACAGAGATTCCAACCTCTGATAAAGTTCAGCATGGGATGCCACTTTATATACCTAACCCCACGCACTGATGAGCACCGGGAACAGCTTCAGTCCTATTATAAGATGACAGAAGAAGACCTGGAAGAGATCACCAAGGAATGGTCAACGAACCTCTTTGTTTCAGAAGACCCTGCAGAAATGTCTGACATTGACAGCCCTAGAACTGCGTAGGATACACCTAGGCCCAGTAAGACAAAGAAATCAAAGATGACGAAGAAGACTGAAGAAGTCCAAGATGTTGACAACGTATCTATAAGGACGACTTCCATTACACCCAATGAACAAGGTGATGATGAAGAAGGTACAAAAACTGAACAACATAAAGTCGAAGTACCACCACTTAGGGACATAGAAGACTCATCGAAGAAAAGGAAGGTCTCACCTTTGAAATATTCCTCTAGAAAAAAACAAAGAACCCCTGTAACCAAGATGCGAACTTCCCTCACGTTGGATGACTTTGATTTCATTGTTGCAGCGATCAATGATGCTTTAAAGGAAATCATAGAGAAGTAGGAGGTGAAGCAGGAACAAATGTATAGTCAAATTGAGATCGCGCTCCAAGGAGTACAACAAGCACTCTTGTCTAGATGAGCAATCTCTACAACACCTCTTCCATAAGGAACAACAGAAGTGGGAGATGAATTAGTTCAGCTCCACAAGATTGCTAATATAGTCGAAGTATGCCTTTGACATGTTCAGGAAGAAAAAGCGCAGGCCACCCAGGCCCTAAAGAAAGCATAGGAGGAAATTATTAAACAATGCCAAGTCACGCAACAAGAGAAGAATGCTCTCCAAGAAAAATTTGAAGAAGACAGAGCGAAGATCCAAAAAGAGAAAGAGAATCTGCTCGCAAAGCAGATAGGAATTGAAGAAGCAGTCAACAGAGAATTTTGCTCTGTGATTGGCTTAGAGAAGAAGGATGAAGAGCCCATAGAGCGCCAAGTGATGAAGCTGGCTGAAGTTATTCAACAACTTCAAAAAAGGGTCATGGAATTAGATCTTCAGACCATACCACAGACTCCACAAGAAGTGCGCGACCAACGAGAATTGAATGCTCAGAGAACAGTCAAGAGGATTAAAACACTTATTGCAGAATGTAAACAACTAAGTAGTAGAAGCACAGAGATATATGAACAACTATATGAAGACCCAGAGTTGAAGAAACTGGAGTCCCAACTCTAGGAATCAAAGTAGCATGCAGATACAGTATAGGCCCAACTCAAGCTCCTATCACCCATCGAGAGGATGAAGAGATCCCAGAAACAACGCACTGCCCAACAACTCGTTCTTACCACACAGAACAGAGTGATGGAAGTCACCCAGAAACTCTAGCTGAGCTAGGAGGTGACCTACCTACTGTTTGAAGAAATTGAAAGCCAAGGAACACTATTAGAACAAGTAGTTGTTACAGTCAAGAAGCAACTAGAAGGACCTATCACCGAAGCGGTTGTTCAGGAATTCATTGAGAAAGAAGTAGTAGCACAGAGACAAGTCAGAGCAGCTCGAGCCAAGCTTGAGACCTTTGAGGCAAAGTTACCCAGACCTGAGTGACTCAGGACGAGTCATAGGTGAGTGTTGGGGACCTATTGGCCCTGACCAAGTTTTGAGGAACACTTGGTCATATTTGACCATTTTTGGGACTTTGACAACTTGTCAAAGATGGAGCGCAACGCGAAGCGGAAATCATGGAAGCTAGACCCCTTTTTGGGGTTTTGGGGATAATGTAATGGGAAAGGGTTGTTAGCCCATGGGTTTATCCATGCTTAGGCCCACTGTTGTATGTATAAATAGATGTATAGGAGAAGTAAGTAAAAGAGGAGAAGGGGGGGAGAAGAGTAGTAGAGTGTGATCTATGTGATCAAAGAGTTGGGAGTTGTGCTAAGTGCTGGTAATGATTGTAAATGATTTTTGCATACTGTAAGAGACTAAGTGCAGGATATTGTAGAAGGCTCTGTGCTTTTAGCACAAGGAAGAAGGATCTAGCGAGCTGTGCAGATCTTCTATCCTATGCGAAGAGGGATTTGGATGGCTCTATTTTGTAACCCGATTAACTGAAGCTAATAAAGAATAAGACTCTTTGGATGTAGCCCCAGGGTGGGGGTGAACCACAATAATCTCTATGTTGTTCTTTGTGCCTCGACTTGATGTGTTTGTCTCTTCCTTTGCTAAGTGCTTTGATGTGTTTAGATAAATCTATTTATGCTGTGTGCTTCTGAGATATGAATGAATGTTAGATCTGGTATGTAATATGCTTAGTGTTTGATCTGCCGAATCTAATCTATCTTGTTGTGGCTAAGTGCTTAATTATCTTAGATCTAAGTACATACTATGATGCTCTGTGCTATCTGTGAAGTATCATAAGGGTTGAATATTGATAAATAATCTATGCTAGGTGATTTCTAGGTATTATAATCACAGATCTGTGTCCCAACTAAGGTTGCAGACTCTTGAGTCTTAGAACCACCCCTTCCTCTACCTCGGGTGAGACTTCATATGATTCGTAGGTGTTGCCAAAAGGGCCGATAGTTAGGGTTTTGTTGGTGTGTTGTTGTAGCGGTTAACCCTAGGTTTGCCCCTGTGCCAACAGGTGGGTCACATAACTTTTTTCCAATCCATTGCAATGATCAAGTAATGTAGACACACCATCTGTTTGATACTTCATCCATCCTTTTCTTACAATGTTCTAGACCTTCCTATGAATCTGATGCACATGAGATAATGCTTGTCCAACTTAGGGCACCATATGTAGTCGTATTAACGTATTCATCCATTCACATAGTCATATTATATAGGTTATCAATTTCATTCCCTTTTTATCACTCGATATATGTCTTTCCTTCTATTGGATCCAACGGTGCAGTAACCTTCAAGTCCCCTACTTCAAATATAATTTCCATTTTCTTTAGATTAATAGTTTCCCGATTTTCAAATACCCATTCATGCCCCATTAGCATTGGGTATGGCTGACTATTATCCACAATATCAATGACCTAGAAATATTCTATACTCTGCACTCCATCTATATTCACAGGTACCACTAACAATCAACCAACCGATACTATCTTGCACTGGTTCACCAATCTTAACTGGAAGGAAGACAAAATCAATTTTCGCTTCCCCATCATTTCCCATATTTTCTTTGACAAAAAATTTACATCAGAACCCAAGTCTAAAATGACCTGGTCCATGTCAAAATCCCCAATATGAGCACTTAATCTGAACTCGCCGCTCATCCTAGTTTTGCATAGTACCTGATTTACTACCCTCTACGCGATGTGGAAATCCCTTTTTTGCATGCAATGATCAATCATTTTGTGCAATGCATTTGATGCAGTTTCATCTTTCATCAATGCTAAGCAAATTCTTAGAAATTGTTTCATAGGAATTACCTTTTCAAGGGGCCTTTTTAGGGTAGCATGATCATAGATCAAAGGCATGTCGACCACAGGGGTTGCAGATTATTTTGATACTATCCAATCTAGTCCAAGTATCTCATTCCTTGTCCATTGATATGTCTCTTTTTATCACGGTGGGTCAAATATTAGCATAGTTCCTGCTGATTCCCTCACCCATTTCTTACTCTTCCTCCTTCCATTTGTCATGTCAACCTCTGTCCTATTTCCTCCGCACATGACAACTGCTATTTTGGGTCCTTCATCACGTATATTTGTTGATATCATTTTTACCTTCTGATTCAAGTTTTGTTTTTGATTCCCTCTTTATTTCCACTTTTCAATTAATTGAGGACAATATTCTATCACATGCTCCAGTGCTCTACAATACGTGCATGTCGTACAAGGATTTGGGCAGTCATGAGCTAAGTGTCCTGGTTGATTCTAGTTGTAGCAGATTATTGGTCCTCTACCGAAACCTCCCTTGCCTCGACCTCTTCCAAACCCTCCTCAACCTCCTATATTAAATCCTCTCTAATTATTATACTATGGACCACCTCCTTCTTTCACGGAATTTTCCTCCTTGTTATCACTGAAATTTCGTCCGCACAGGGCAACAAGAACTCCGCATCATCAGCACAAAAAAACAGTCATTCATGGCACAAGGATTAATTCCACAACTATGCAAAATGGCCAAAAAATTACAAAGCGCTATGCACCCACTGGGCGCGCACGCACGCGCGCAACATCTTCATACTTGGAGCGCATATGCGCGGCTGTGGGGTGAAAAACCCGCGCGCCTGCCAAACGGCGCATTTATGAAACTGGTCGGCCTCCCAAGCACTAATGGATCGGCTCCCAAGTCGATTTGACATCAAATCCGAGCTCAATCTACGTGGGGAGGCTGGTCAAAGACCTAATTGTGCCCTAAAGAGCCCCTTTTCACATTCAAAAGAGGTTGCATAATAACCTAATGCTTGGCTATAAAAAGCCATGAA
>ML795261.1:147945-190846 GCA_009831015.1 Picea engelmannii
TTAGTTTTTGTTTAATTCTTGTTAGTAGCTTTGTTGTTTTCTTTCTAACCTTTTACCATACAGCTGTCATGACTAGCAGAGCCCAACTAGGCATGTAAGCACTCACTTTTTGCTCATCAAACGACGAAAAGAGTGCAAACACTCCTGAATTATATACATATATAAAGTGCACTCTCTCATAAAATCGAATGCATGACATTCCTTCTCTTTGTGCCCTACTGACTTGCAAAAGTTAAAAAATAAATTCCTTGGCGTACTCTGGTATTTCTACAGCAATGGGAAATTAGGTGGACGATGTCCCCAATTCTTTAATATTTCCCAGTAACCCCCTCCTGGTAATGGGTTCGATGCTCTAGTTGTCAAATACTTCACAAAGGTTGGGCATTCGTCCTTATGGTGGCATTTAGTCCTACACTTCCTACACCATACTTGTTCCCACTTCTCTTTTCCTTTTATCAGTTCTTCCAATTGAATTGTTAAGGAAACTATTTGTGTCTGGACTTGATCCATTCCACCACCATCTCCTACTAGATATGCTTCCAAATTAATTGCAATATACAAAGATTTAGGATGCGACAAAACCTTCTATTGTATCAATGGGAAAAAAATGTGTGGGAATAGTCCTGCAATAAACCATTATCTATGTTGTTGATCAGGAATTTGAAATGTCAACCTACCCATCAAATATTTAAATATTTTATCATAGTCCCACACTAACTCAGTCTACACTTGTTTGATTTCCTTCAATTCTATAATTTACTACGACTCTGACTTTGGATTCTTGAAATCTTTCAATAATACTTGTCGAATTTATGTCAGTGTCCTTGCTTGACCTGCTGGTGTAGTACTCTAGAGTTTCATGTGCTATACTAATGCATAGCCTCTAAAGGTTGTTTCCAACTGTACAATATTTGTGGAGTCATCTTGGACATTCTTCACAACCCAAATTGTCTCACATACAAATAGAGTTTTTTCTGGGTCCTCCGACCCAACTCCCTGGAACTTCGACATTCTCAATGTATTGTCTAACCCTACCATGGTGTTTTGTGTAGTACCTCCCCCAGTGATGATGGATGACTATGAATTGAAATACTACTTCCACTGCTCTGGCTACTACTAATCTATCTTCCTCCGCTAACTATAAGTTCTTTCGACAAATACTCAAATTTTATCTTAGATCTAGGTGATGCACATAGGGTGGTGGAATCGACAAAGGATATAGTCTGGGTAGGAATTAATTTCTCTTCTATTATTAGACTGAACTGAGAATCCTCTTCCTCTCCTTCTATGTGTGATATTTCTATGATCTGGACTATTGCACATGGAAGTCTCCTCTAATACTCATTGCATGACTCTCCTTCATCAACGCCAGTCTTCAACCTCTTGTACCTTCTTCCACTAGAAAGTACTCCAAACTTGAGTTCTTCTTATGGTATACCTTGTTTCTCTGCATGCTCAGTCCCTCCCTTCCTTAGTCATTTATTTATTTATTCCTTCCTACCTTTAGACTATCCCCTGGTCATCCCCTGGAACCCTATGAGTGCGAAACCCCTTAGAAATCAAACTCCATAGTCATCACACACTTGTCGCACAATAACATCTTTATCCAGGTACCCTGTGCATTCATAAACCTTCCGCTCAGACCTTTAAATAAATCCCTATTTGTGACACTATGATTGGGTATAATTTACTGCAAACTATGTAATATAACCCCCCACTATGATATTCAACCAGAAATCGACTGTGTAATAAGTAGTATTACTTACAAAAATCAATTGTCTTACAAACTCAGGGGTCCAATTCCTCGACGTTGTAGTACAATATCTTCCGGTATTCTCCATTAATATTTCTAACCATTTAGTCAAAATAATTGGAAATTCACCAAAGAAAATCTCATGCAACTCTATAAACACATAATTATGCAACCATTGTTCATCTCTCATATGAGGGTTTCTATTCTCTCCTTGACCAAATTCATGTTCTTTCCTTTCCAGCCATTCAACAATCTCTTTCTTATTTGGCCTCCAAAACATTCCTTCAATTACAGATTATGTGTCTTGACAACGAAACCATTTGTCAGCGTGCGACTATAAGACCCTAGGTTCAATTTATTCAACTAAAAAAAACCTTTAGATACCATCCCTTTTGGCATCACTTGCATGCAAGTTAAGTTTCATCTGAGGCATCTACAAGCTGCAGGAACCAAGTTTTTGCATGGACGAGGGGATGTGAAGCTATCACCATATCCATTACTATTTATCCACTGTTTGCACAATATCTTTATTCATATCCTTTGATTAGTTAAAAAACTCTATTATGCATAATCCTTATAACATAGATTGAAACATAAGTAAGCCATTGTGTCATTCATTATTACTGCGCATCAATCATATAGTAAACAAATATATACTATTCATGCATAAACATAACATACATGAACAATCACATCAACACAACACATAGAGACATATTTTAATGTGGTTCACCCAATCCTTTGGATACTTCCACAACAAGTGGATTCTATATTAGTCTTCATGAAATGACCATCTTAGGCATGTACACTGAGCTCACAATAGATACATCATAGTATAGTTCTCCATCCTCAATCTAGCCTAGCCACTCTGTAGTGTACACCTCTCTCTCTGCAAAACCTCTCCAAAAACTCCAAGAAGGATTCTCACTCATACATAACCTAATCTCTTACTCTCGGCATCCTAATCTCTCTTTTTCATCTTCCTATTCTTTACCAACCCATTACATATTTATACATAGATTTAGGGCTCAGAATTTATCCGAAAACCCTAATATGTCCTAGTTGTTTTCCTTGTTTTTCACTAGCATGTTGCTTTTCCTTGTTTTGCATATGCATGCTTCTTTTCCTTATTTTGTTCTTGCATGTTGATTTTGCATTCCTAACTATTGTTCTTCCTTCCTTTTTGCGTTCTTTGACCCCGCAAACTGCTCCCTTTTCTTCTCTTGTGTGTGCTCTTCCAAAATTAGTTATTCAAAATGCATGTTCAACATGGATTAAAACTATGGATGTTGCATTCCCCTCCCCCTTGTTTGTTTTTTCACGGTTCTAAGTGCACAACACCCTACAAGTGTACATTCATTTTAGAATTCTACTTTGAGAAAGCCTTCAAATCAAAGTTCAAGAGTGAGAGGAGCTCAAATTATTAACATAGGATGTGGTAATCACGATCAATAATATTGTAGAGGACAAGGTTGAGGACGAAGTCAAGGTAGAGACAACAATCAAGGAAGAGGAAGCGGTCAAGGATGAGGAAATGCAAATTTTCAACGAGGATCAAACAACTTCAGGAGAGGTCAGTCAAAAATATCTCAAAATCACAATAATCAGTATGGAAGAGGCAAAGACTTCAGTCAGGTTGTGTGTAGATGATGCAACAAAATTGGTCATTATGTAGAATATTGTCGCACTCCAATCGAGAAAATTCGAAAGTTTAAGCAACAATCAATTTCGGCATAGTATGTTGATGATCAAGAGGATGATGCTTAAAAATTTGTTTTTAATACACTTCAACATTCAAAATAAACAACCTTAGAAGTTTCTCATTATTCTCTTAAAAGTGACTATGAACATGCTTGGATTTTATATACTAGAGCTACTCAACACACACCTTATGATTTTAGATGTCAACTAAATTCGATATTTTTGGTTGATGATATGGGACACACACACGGACCTTATGGAAAAGGTTTAGTGAAATTTTATTTTCCTAAAACTGGAGAGAAAATTATCTGGAATGTTTCGTATGTACCAACATTCAAGAATAATTTGTTATCCTTGGTGACGATTCGACAAGAAGGGAATCCAGTCATCATGGAAGATAGTTGGGTGAAAATAAACTCTACCAAACATAATTTGAAGACTGTAATGATGAGATATGAAGATGGAAATAATATTAGGATGAAAAGAAAAGTCATTTCTCGGAAGCAATATTTTATGGGAGCTATGGATTCAGCGACTTCACCAATAAGGTTATGGCATGTACAATACATAAATTTGAATTTTGAAAGTCTCTCTCAACTTCAAAAATAGGGAATGGTATAAGGACTTCCAACTTTTAAGAAGAAAAATGCAAGATGTGAAGCTTGCATTTATGGAAAACATAATAGAGAGATATTTCCAACAAGTTCATGGGATGCAAATAGATGTTTGCAACTTGTTCATAGTGATCTTTTTGGACCCCTAGATATTTCTCTAGGTGGATGTAAATATTTTCTAATCTTCATTGATGATTATAGTAAAATGAATTGGGTTTATTTTTTAAATTCAAAGTCAGAAACCTTTGAAAGTTTCAAGGTTTTTTTACCTCTAGTTGAAAATGAAGCTAAGGAAATGATTGACACATTACAGATTGATAATAGTGGGGATTCAATTCCAATGAATTCCAAACTTTTTGTAGTAAAAAGGAAATCAAAAGGCAATTGACAATTGCGTATACTCCTCTACAGAATGGAGTAATAGAAATAATGAATCACACTTTGTTAGGAATGGTTAGATACATGTTAAATTTAAGTCTCTCATACTAGGCTGAAGCAGTTCATATTGTCGTTAACTTAAGGAATCAATACCACACTGCTTCTTTGGATGGGATCACACCATATGAAGCATGGTATGGATTCAAGCCTCAAATTGAACATATTCAAGTTTTTGGTTTTGTATGTTATGCATTAGTTCCTAAAGAAAAATGAACTAAGTTAGATTCACGAAGTGTGAAATGTATCTTGCTTGGATATTTTGATGAGAAGAGGGGATATCACATTTTATGTGATGACAAATTCATTGTCGGTCGAGATGTTATATTTTATGAAACAAAAATAAAGAGTGCTACAGAAATAGAATGCCTTCTTGAAAAATTGGACAACCAAGTTGATAAAGAGAAACAAAGGATGCATAATCAACCAAGTCAACAACATTGGCTTGAAATTGATAGGAATTCTTCAGAACATGCAAATTATTCATCAAGTTTAACTTTTTCTTTATCACAAATTTCATCTGAATCTTGATCTAGTAGTTCATCAGAAGATGACACTCCACCTCTAAATACTTTAGAGGAAAGAAGAGCTCCCATATTTATAAATCCTATCATTAATAATGGTGATAATTCATATCCCCAAATGAGTCAGGATCAACTCCCTAAGTGGGATATTCAACTTTTGAAAGATGTTAGACCTAATGAATGAAACAAACCAAGTACAAGAAGTTTGGACAAGAAAAAAAAATGTCCTCCTTAATAACAAATGATTTTAATGAGCCCTCATCTTTCAAAGAGGCAGTATAACATGAAGAATGGAAAAAATCAATGGTTGATGAGTATAAAGCAGTGATAGATAATGGGACTTGCAAAAGTGTTGATTTTCCTCCATATGTTAAGCCCATCGAATCCAAGTGGGTTTATCACATCAAGTATAATCCAACTGGAATGATAGACAAGTATAAGGAACGACTTGTAGCCAAGGGTTTTGCACAACATGAAGGTATTGATCATGAAGAAAATTTTTCTCCAACAACAAAGTGGAACACAATCTAAATGATACTTTCATTACCAGCTAAAAAAGGATGGAAATTACATCAGATGGATGTCAAAAGAGCCTTCCTTAATGGACATTTGCAGGAAGAAGTGTATATGACTCAACCTCCTTTTTTTTAGCTCGAAGGACAAGAACGAAAAGTTTGTAAGTTAATCAAGGTGTTGTATGGCTTGAAACAAGCCCCCAGAGCTTGGTATGCCAAAATGGATGAGTATCTTCGCACATCTGGCTTTCAATGAAGTGAATATGATGATACCCTATATATGCGCCTACAAGGGAAAAATATGGAAATTTTAGTGATGTGTGTTGATGACTTTATCATTATTCGCAACAATGATGATCATATTGTTTAGGTAAAAATGAAATTACAAGTTGGATTCAAGATGACAGATTTGGGATTACTTCACTACTATTTTGGAGTTGAAGTATTTCAACATTCAAACAAAATTTTCATTAATCAATGCAATTATTCATATGAGTTATTGAAAATATTTGACATCACATATTTCAAATCCATTCTCACCCCAATGGAACAAAATTTAAAAATTTCAAAACTTGAAGGGGGGGATTGGTAAACAACACTAGTTACATGCAGTTGATTGGTAGATTGATTTATTTGACCACCACTCATCCAAAATTATCATATGCAGTCAATATTGTCCCAAGGTTTATGTAGGAACCAAGGTAAATCCACTGGAATGCAACAAAAAAGGTCCTTAAATATATTCAAGGTACGAAATATTATGGTATTCTATACAAGAAGAATAAAAAAATTGTACTTGTTCGATATTCAAATGAAAATTTTGCTTGAAGTCTTGATGATAGGGAATCAACATTAGGTTACTTGATGAATATGGGATCAATGATAATTTATTGGAGTTGCAAGAAGAAGAATAATATAGCAAATTCTTCTGCAGAAGCATAATATATATCATCATGGGAAGTAATATGTGAAATATTTTGGTTATGCAGAGTTTTACGGAATTTGATAATTTATCAAACAAAAGCTACTTCACTGTTAATTGATAGTCATCATGGGAAGTAAACTTTATAAAAATTCAGTTTTCCATAAAAAAACAAAGCATGTCGAAACAAAGTATCATTACACTGGGACACTCATTGCAAAGGGCATCATCAAACCAATATATTGTCCTTCAGAAGATTAGATCTTAGATATTTTGACAAAACCACTTAGCAGGATCAAATTTACTAAGTTTAGAGAAGAACTTGATATTTTTTCCAATGTACTTTTGGATCAAAGGGGGGAAATGTTAGATATTATGATCCTAAAGTACTTAGTATAATATTATTTTATCATAATTAGTTTTTTCTAGAATTATTTAGTTAGATTAGATAATGATTCTATAAAAGAGTCGCTTCTTAGAAGAAACATAATGGGAAATTGTTATAATATTTATTTAATGTACATGGACACTTTTCATACTCACATCATTATGTGATAATATGTCCATACCAAAATTTATCTTAGAAATAGTACTTGCTTCTGTAAGGAAGACATCTTCACCGACTTGTTTCTTCTTCCAATTTTTTTTATCTTATTGAGCTAACATTTCACTCAATTGATCAAATGTGATCTTATCTAACTTTCCCATCAATTGCAAAGTTTCGAAAAAATGTTTATAAGAAGACAAAAACCCCACAGTCAAGATCGTTGTCATCAAGCTATCATCCACGATAGTAAATCCATCCTTAGATATATCTTGTTTGGTGTTCTTTAGTATGGAAATGTACTCAAGTACATCTCCACCTTTGGTAAATTTTTGTTGAAGTAGTTTCAATTGAAGGTCAACCCTTTTTATTTCAGGTTGAGTTTTAAACATGCACTTAAATTTTTTTCCATGCAGACCATGCATCAAAGGCATTTTCAATGTGAACATACATTTCTTCATTTATAGATGACTTAATTAATGCTAATTCATTTTCATCTTTTGGCTCCCATTTATCTAGTGATGTTCATCAATGGGTTTAGTTGGTTTCACATCACCATTACATATGTCTTTCCATAACTCATTATAAATCAAAGTACTTTCCATACGTCATTTCCTTGATTTGTAGTTTTTGGAGCCTTTGAGTTTATCAGATTCGACATTTTTTTATTATCAATTTGGACATTATGAATGCTTATAAAGAAATAATATATGCCATAAATCATGTACCACAAAAGAACATGAGAAGAACACCACACACTGCACTAGAAAAAGAAGGTGAACTATTGGGGCTTGGCCTTGACCCTCATATAGATGCTTGAAAAAGAGTGACTAAAATTTGTACTTGGCTCTAATCAACTCTTAAAAAATTTGTTAAAATTTCACAATTTGACGTCTTTGCTCCCTTTATTTCATTGTAAAAAATGAAAGAAATAAAAAATTACAATTTTTCTTTATTTAAATCTTTCAAAACTTGATAGCAAGCAAAGCTCACCCTCCTTTGAAATAATAAATAATTCAATTACAATAAATTCAATGTTTCTCGACTTGATAGCCCTCTTTATTTCTTCATAATAATGGAAGAAATAATAATAATATTTTTGTGTTTGGTTGTGACCCCCTCAAAGTAAAAAATTACTTTGATTTTACAAATTAATGCCCTCTTTACAATATGGTTCAAAGAAGATCCTTTACAATAATATGTTCCCCCACAAATGATTTAAATAAAATATGCAAGTTAAAAAATTTGACATATAAATATTTTAAATAAACCTTAGCATTTTAATGTTTTTGTTTGAAATTATGACCATTTTGAGATGTGCAGCATTTTGTTTGTGATCTTTATGAAATTGTGGGAGAGATTTGTGTGCTGGATTGTTGCAAAAATCAAAGATCGCGAATTCTGGATATGGATCATCAGTCAAAATATCACTGAGTTCCTTCTCAATATGGGATCATGGGTCAACATATTTAAATTCGTTTTATGAATGGGATTGAACATTGTTGCATGGAATTTGATCACTGAATATTCGTTGAGTCTAATAAAGGTTACAGGGACTAGAATAGTAAATCCAAACAATAACATCAACGATTAAGGCCGACACTGAGAAAGGTTACAGGGACCAGAATAGGAGATGAATGTGTGCAACAATGTTTTTGAGAGTTTTGTGTTAACAGTAGAGGGCTAATTGGATATGGATGAGTAAAGTTGCAGATCTAAAACTTAAGAGTAGTGTAGATCTTAAAAAAAATTATTTTCCTTTGTAAAACAAAATAATTGACATACCAATCAATTGCGATCAATGCGTTGATGGAGTTTTCCAATGTATTTTTTTCTTGGAATCTCCTCTTCACCACATGCACATCACCATGCTCTGATACCAATTGAAGAGAGAAGAAGTGACACACAAATTTTATTAAAAGAAGGAAAATAAATTACACTTTAAATGCTAGAGCTTACAATCTCCAACATTACTCTCGCATGATAAAATCAGAGGTTTAATAAGCTCATCAAAAATAATTCTAAACTAAATTTTGGTATGGACATCTTATCACATAATCATGTGAGTATGACTAGTGCCCATGTACATTAAATAAAGATTCTAACAATTTCCTATTATGTTTCTTCTAAGAAGCGACTCTTTTCTAGACTCATTATCTAATCTAACTAAATATTTCTAGAAAAGCCTAAGTATAATAAAATAATATTATACTAAGTACTTTAGGATCATAATATGTAACAAAATTTTACATGACTCACTTGTTATATTGTATTGGGCTGGTGTAGGTGCCTCCATATTAATAAATTTGGTCACATGAGCCCCCTCCTTGGATGATGCACTTTACATGGCTATTGACTTGGATTGAGCCTTGGTCATTTGGAGGACGTTAAGTGGATACTTTCACACTTAATGGAGGATGTACCACCTAATTTTGAGAGGTCGTTCCACTTATTTGGAGGACGTTGGACCTTTGGAGGACATTGCACCCATGTTGAGACGTCCTAGCACCTTTTTGGAGATGACATGTGTTGGATAAACATTTTGGATGAGAATAACTAAGTTTTGGGGGTTGTTCCATAGCAGATGAAAGAGTAAAAGGTAGGACCAGAGCACGTGGAAAGGGAATATTTTGCGGCGCAAAAGAAGGAAAAGTAGAAGATTGGTGCAAAAGTAAGAAAAGCAGTAGATCGACACAAAAGTAGGAAAAACCACAGATCGATGCAAAAGTAGGAAAAATGGTTATGACCCATTAGGGTTTTGGGGATAAGTTGTTATGAACCATTAGGGTTCTTAGCCCTACTTCTATGTATAAATATGTAAAGGGTTGGGTAATATTAGGTTGTTCATGATTGATGAAGAGAGTTTATGCTTGAGGTTTTGGGGGAGATCTTTCAGGGATAAAAGCATATCTAAGAATTTGCAGAGATAGGCTCGCACTGCAGAATATCTAGGCAAGTTTGGGGATTACAATATGTTGTATATTTTGTAAGCATAGTGTCCAGGCTTGAGGTGATTATTACACAAAGACTAATATAAGAATCTGTCTATTGTGTACATAGACCAAAGATTGGGTGGACCACATTAAAATCCTATGTCTAATGTGTTTGTTGATGTGATTATTCATGGATGTTATGTTTATGCATGATTAGTATATATTTGTTTAACATATGGTTGATGCACAATACTAATGAATGATTCATTGGATTGGTTACATCACGATATATGTTATACTATTTCTACACACTAAGGTTTAGAGTACTAAATGAATCTTAGATGGGTTAGTGTCACACAATTGTTATGGTAAAAGTAATGAACTGTTAGTTAACATAATCCACACATAGGGTTTGTTGACTAATGAAAGTATGTTTAATAAGGATAATGAACACAAGGTGAATAAGTATTAATGGTTATGTTGATATTCTCTGTAAATGTGTTGAACCTACACATAATAGATCTAACTAGCAAATGACATACATAGTTTGCAGAGAAAATATGAAAAAAGGGAAACAAGAGAGAAAGAATGGAAGAATTCTCATTAACCAAATGAATGAATGATAATTTAAACATGATATACTATGTATAACTCAACTAATGCACACTTGAGGAGAATCCAATGCACCATAGTGGTGTTCTAGAGTGATCTGGACACACACCAACAGTTACGGGAGTAAACTGCCACCTAGTTTAGTCTCTTAGGAAGTTACGGGAGTTAACTGCCACCTAGTTCGAGTTAACTAGTCTCTCAGTCTTCAGTTAACTGACTGAAACAAAGTGAAGTGAGGAGGAGATCAGGGAATCATGAGTAATTCTCTATTCTGATGATAATCCTAAGGACAATGCATGTTAGTTGGTGTTGATCCCAATGTGGCATCTAGAATCCACTCAATTAATCAAACTGAAGTATGAATTGAAGATAATATTCTCCCTAGACTATAGGAGAGTGAATAATGACTAGTAAACATAGGGAAAACCTTAGGAAAAATAATTCCTAGGTGTGCATGAAGTATCTCCAACACCCCCCATGAACATGACTATGGTGAAAATAAATAATGGGTCCCAACAACGAGGCCATGTTAGGTACCCAAATACAAAATATACAATGAAATAAATGAGGAAACAGGGAAAAACTCATGGGAAACCCCTCCCCTCAAAGTACAATGTATATAAAAAAAAGAAAAGACAGTTGCTAGGCAATTGTGTCATTCACTCCAAGACGACTACACAGAGAATGGAATGTTTTCTCAGTGAAGATGTATGTAGTCTATTCTGTTGAAGGAAAGAATTGTAGGTCAATGATCCCCTCATGTAATAAGTCCCGGATGTAGTGCATGTGGATCTCGATGTGCTTCATTCACTGCCTCTAAACTAGATCTTTTCATAACTTCAGAGTGCTCTGGTTTTCACACCAGATGATGATTGACTGGTGAAACTGAATGCCCAACTCAGTCAGAAAATGTTGTAGCCACATAGCTTGAATGGTTATGTTAACTACACCTATGTACTCTACCTTGGTTGAATATAGAGAAATAACAATCTTCTTCTTGCTCGACCAACAAATAGGCTCAGAACTAAGACTGAGTGTGTAACCAGATGTCGATGTGTGATCAATGCTATCGTCATTCTAGTCAGAATCAGTGAACTCGATGAGGTCCAATGTACAGTATGCTTCATAGTGAATATCAAAGGTGATGGTGCCCTGTATTTATCTAAGGATACACTTTGCATCCTTCCAATGTAGCTCATTCGGCTCCTGCATGAACCTGGAGACTAGTCCAACTGCATAGGAGAGGTCTGGTTTGGAGTGTTTGAGATACAACAAACTCCCCACTAGATTTTTGTACAGTGTGTTTTCCACTAGTGGAGTGTCCCCGCCATCCTCAAGTTTGACTTCTAATAGGAAAGGAGTCGGGGAAGACTTGTAGTCTGTCATGTGAAATCTCTCTAGGAGATCTCGTGCATACTTGGCCTGAGATGGTTTGATGCCTGATGCATCCCGACTAATCTTGAGTCCAAGGAAGAAATGTAGCGGACCCATGTCCGTCATCAAGAACCTGTCATGCAGAATCCTCTTCACTACAATAATCATTAAAGTCAAGCAACCAGTGATCAACAAATCATCAACATATAGAACTAGGAGTATAAATGAGTCAGTCGTCCCGAGGATGTAAACATTCGGGTATGAATTACAACATGAAAATTTATGTGACATCAGGTAGGAGTCCATATTGGAATACCATGCCCCTAGGGCCTGCTTGAGGCAATAAAGAGACTTCTTCAGTCGACAAAACAAAGATAAATCCTGCATAAATCCCTAGGGCTTCTCCATATAGATCTCCTCAGAGAGATCTCCATGAAGAAACACATTCTTCATGTCCATCTGATGGACTTCCCATTCTTTGGCTACCATAATGGCAAGTGTCAAACGTATGGAATCTATCTTCGCTACTGGAGAGAAGGTCTCATCATAGTCAATACTATGCACCTGTTGAAAGCCTTTGGAAACTAGCATGGATTTGTATTTGCTAACCTGTCCATCCGCTGCTCTCTTGGTCCCGTAGACCCATTTGCACCTGAAAAATTTACTTCCTGAAGGAAGGGGAACCAGATCCCAAGTCTGGTTCTCGAGGAGGGAGTTGTACTACTCCTGCATGGCGGATTCCCAAAATGGATTTCCAATAGCCTTGCCATAGGATTGTGGATATGAAGACTAAACCAAGAAAATATTCATGTCTGGCATCGGTTCAGTGGTAGTGATTACAAGAGGAGGCTCCTCGAAATCGGATCAAGTCCTCCTAGTATCAGTTGGATCCCCAACAAGAGCTCCTCCATCCTGAAGAGTAGTCTTGGCCCACTTGGGCCTCTCCTCTGGCTCTACATCTGCATCTGCATGCACTAACTATGCATATAAATGTACTTACTTGGTATATGAATCATATGAATCCTATGAATCAGAACTCTCATATGAATAAGAATCAACATGTGCATGCTCATCATCTATGAAAGGTGAAAGAACAAAAGTGTCTGCATGTGGTTGTTGAGGTACATGCGAGATACTTTCCTCGAATTGAACGCTATGCTCAATGATGAGTCGGTTCGAGGAAAGATCAATGAGTCTTCATCCCTTCACACATTTGGGGTATCCAACAAATATACACTATGTTCTCTATAGATCAAGTTCCTTCCTTTTCTTAGAGGGAATCTTGGCCCATGCATGAGAACTGAATATACAGAAGTGGGTCACTTCCGGTTTGAGGAAACTCCAAGACTCATAGGGGGTCTTATCCTTGAAATATCTATGGGGAGATATTTTTTGTATGTAGGTTGCACAATTAAGTTCTTCAGTCCATAATCTCTATGGAAGTGACTTTGCATGTAGCATGCAAGATTCCATCTCTTTCAGAGATCTATTTTTTCTCTTAGCAACTCTATTTTGTTGCAGAGTATAAGGAATCGTGTGCTACAATTGAATCTCAGCCTCATGTCAAAGATTTTGTATCTCATGGTTGACATACTCTCCCCCGTTATTTGTTCGGAGGAATTTTATCTTATTTCCCGACTTTGTTTCAACAAGGGATTTGAAATCTTTGAGGTGTTGAAAGATCTCTGATTTTTACTAAGAAAGAAAATCCATGTGAAGCATGAGGAATATCAACAAAAATGAGCATGTACCTTGATTTACTAATTGATAGATGTGGAAGAAGGCCGATGAGGTCACTATGGATCAGATCTAAAGGAAATGAAGCCTTATGAGTATTTCCTTTGTTGAATTTCTCTTGAGGGTGTTTTCCAGGAACACATCCCTCACAAATTCCTTTGGAGAAGTGGATGTCAGGTAGACCATCAACCATTCCCTTCTTTCTAAGTCATTGCATATATATGAAATTTAAATTACTGAACATTTCGTGCCATATCCTACTGCTTTCATCAACATGGGTAAGAAGTAATGCAAAATATGGTTCAATAAATTCATAAAATGTGTAGAGTATGGACTGATGATTTACCTCACCGGTAGCAACCCTAGAATTGGTTTTCATGTCATAGATATCCACTGCATCAAGTGTGAATATGAATCTCTTTCCGATGCTAGAGTTTTTCATCTGATACACATAGAGAAGATTGATGGAAAGTTTGGGAACGTGTAGCACATTCTCAAAGCTTTTGTTTGTGAGTTCAATTATTCCTTTTCTGGTGACCTCGACTAGAGAGTTGTCCACCATAAAAATATGAGGACCTTTGCATGAGTCTAATGAAGACTAGACTTCTTTTGTGGCTGCCATGTGGTGTGATGCACATGAATCTATGATCCAAGCATCGAGAGAGGAGTTGATGGCAATCAAAGCATGGCTATAATTGCCTTTCTTGGGATTCTGATCTTCTGGCTTCTTCTTCTTGGCACCCTCAGGGATGCGATCTCCAAGGTTGTTTTGTTGAAGTATTTGGGCCATTTGATCTATCTGTTTCTACATACATTTGGATTTTGGATGGAATCCTTTATGGTAGTAAGCGCATTTCTCCCCTTTTCTTCCCTTTGCACCTTTGGATCTAGATGCATCATTGAAGCATTTTGAGTACCCTTCCTTCTTTGGATATGCATGTCCTTTCCTTTTGTATTTTCCTTTATATTTTTGATTTTTAGGACTGCTACCATCATGCATAGTAAGTGCATGTGCCTTTGGGGCTTTGATTTTTCCCATGTTTATAATCTTGTTCTTATCTTGTGTCAAATATTGAATAAAGACCTCAAGAGAGGGAATATTCTGTTGGCATGTTTACAAGCAGAGTGTGCTTGTCATTGATGGCAAGATCAGAGTGTGCATCGATGGAAAAATAGGAACAATGTAAGCTCAGGAGGATTAGCGCAGAGTCGCACACAGTGCATAGGTGTGCACAAGGGATGAGGCTAACTCATTGCCAAAGCTCAAGAGAGATAGCGTACTTAGGATCTTAGATGGATCAAAGGTCGAGTGTTAGGGTCCTAACCCACACATAGGTAGATCAATATATTCGGATGTAATAAAGGTCAATATTAATAAGGCCTTTCAATAAAATAGAATAAGGTGGATGTAAGAAGACCTAATATGAGCTTCTGCTTATAGAAGGATCTTCCTCTAGATGCTTATGTTGATAGACATATTTAGTATAAATAAGGGTTGAGGGTATGAACACCCTAGATTGGAGATTATTGTAACAGAGCGCTGCTTGATTGGAGGTTTCCCCCTCGAAGAGGCCTGTGAACATTGCTTTCTAAATCAAAGTGCTATATTTGTTGTTTTTCTTATATCATTTATGTGTTATTGTGGAGATTATGCTGGATATATTACTGTTATTCTGCCATTTCTAGCATTTTATTTTTGTTCTGCATATTTATTATATCTGGTATCTTGCAAGTGGTATTAGAGCACTTTCCTTGGCAGAAATTGTGAGAATTTTTTTTCCAGGGTGGAGACGTATTCCGATGTCTTTAAGCCACAAATATCTGTTGTTATGTGCATAAACCCACGATTGAGGGATTCATACACGCAGGAAATACAAGTGGTTCTTAACTACACATCTATTGGCCACCCTTGTAGCCCCTGTTGGTACCCCTTCGAGTGATAGCGCATCAGACAACACCTGTGTACAGATCAACCTAGATTTCCTGAAGCCCTCTTTAGATAAACCTATTGGTCGTCAGACTGCTATAGTGTCACCAAGAATAGCACTTGGGAAGACACTCTCTAGTACCTAGGTAGTCGGGTAGTACAGCTAAGGGTATGATCTATCCTCCTTAGTTAGTTCCCTAAGATATTGGGCCGAGTACTATTGTTGGACCCCACACGTATATGAGAGAGATATAACACAGGGCAAACCCTTGTCTGTAGAACCCTCAAATACCTAACCCTTGGGGGACAAAAACATAAACAAATTAAAACATACTAGATCTATTGTCGCGCAACTATGTTTGGGTTGCCAAGTAAATACACTTTTCTTTTTGGTTAAGCATTTGGGGATTTCATCACCGCAGTATTCTTCAGATCGGAGTATAACTCCGAAGGTGTTAAAAAAAAAAAAAGTCTGGAAATGTTTTCACCATTATTTGAGACCTATTCCATTGGATTCATCTCTCTGCCCTTATCACATTCATCCATATCATTTTTCGGAAAAAATTTTGACCCTGCCCGCCCCTTTTCAGTTCACCCATCCTCATGGCCCATACCCATAGCCAAGATCTAGAAATGTGCTTCAACACCTTGCAATCTAGTTTCCTCGAGACCCTGGAGATTATTGTAACAGAGCACTGCTCGATTGGAGGTCATCCCCTTGAAGAGGCCCGTGAACATTGCTTTCTGAATCAAAGTATTATATTTGTTGTTCTTATATCATTTCTATGTTATTGTGGAGATTATGATGGATATATTACTATTATTCTGCCATTTCTAACATTTTATTTATGTTCTGCATATTTATTATATTTGGTATTTTGCATTGAGGCCTTTGACACTTAGAAATTACTCCAAGTCAGGAAGATGTGTAAGCTCGAGAGGAGAAACGACAATGATCATTGGATCCCATGGAGAATTCTCGATGATCATCAGATCTGAATTCCGATAGTTCGAGCACACAGATGAAGGATAGATATCGGGCGTTAGATCCGAGAGAGGGGTCTAACCGTCGTTGGATCCAGGAGAACCTGCACGTTCTTTAAAGTGCAAGGTGAAGCGAGCTTACAAAATACCAAAAGAAGGAGGATTATCCATGTTCAGGTAGGACACGTGGTCACAGATCATCATTTCTCTAACTAAAAGGTCAAAGGAATGAAGTTCTCTAACCTCCCAACTCGCGATATGAGAAATCGCGATAAAATCTGGGCCGTCAGATCTGGAGTAATTACAAAGGACCAAAAACCGTTAGATATGGTGAAGATGCAAGGAATATAAGACCAAGAGTCATCCAACTCTCCAAAACTGTGAAGGAATCCTGGCCGTCCATCGAGGACAGTCATGGATCATTGGTTCCATAGGACACATGACGAAAGATCATCATTTTGCTGACTAGAAAGTCAAAGGAGTGAAGTGCTCGTTTGATTGGCGAGTGGTCATATATCAAGGTCACATCTTCGAAGTCTTAAGGGAAGGAGATAATTGATAAGATCCATCTCGGCATTCACAACTTGGATGATCGAGACCCATCATCACAGGAATCGTGATATGCGAGATCACGAAAAGATTTGGACCATCAGATCACCAAGGATTGTGAATTGTTGATCAAGCATGAAGAAGGCTCATGAAGTGGTGAAATCGCTATAAGGTTTGGATCATTGATCCAAGAGGGGCATGTGGTGATAGATCAGAGCATGACAGAAACACTAATATGAGAAATTGTGAAATGCCTTTTGGTGCAGCCTGTGGTCACCACCTGTGGTCACGTGAGGGGAAGAAGCTAGCGGTGCTAAGCTCCATATCGGAGTTTCGACGATCGTGACTTGGAGTGTCGAGACCCTTCATCACAGGAATTTTGAGATGTGAAATTATGAAATTCAAATTCTGTTTAGCGCTCGGTCACAGCTAGTGGGCATATGAGATAAACGTGAAATCCTGCGGATTTAATCCAACAGTGCTGGTTAATTGGAAACTTGATCGAAGGGTCACTGTTTCACCTCACAGGTAATCAATCAGTTATGATTCAATTAGCAGAACTGAATCATGATTCTTGGATGGTTGACAATTCAGTTGCTGATGTGTTTTCTTGGAGATTCAAGGTGTAACTAAGTAGGTGGTATATGATAAAATGGAGACGCAATGACTGTGGTATGTTGGCTGTTCTGAATGAAAAATGAGTTGAATTGTAAGAAAGGAAAAATTGTAGTATGCACAGTGTGAGACCAATAGTATGCATAGTGTGAGATAAAACTTAGATATGAGTAACATATGAGGTATAAACAAAAGCGAGATGCAGTTTTCTTTTTGAGGCTTGAACGAGCAAAGCAAAGAAAAAGTGGAATGGCAGTGAACAACTCGATGAGTAGAATCATGGCATGATGAAGAGCATGCAGAGGCACTGTGCATGGAGGATGAAGAAGGTGCAAAAATAGTATAAATATGCAGAACAAAGAAGAGATGGAGGCTTCCGTGGAGAGGAATTACACATGGGGAAATAGCATGTTGTGGGCAGGAGATGAAATACACAAAAGAGGCGTAATTCATAGAATCAAAATAAGATGCAGAGCATAAAGTGTGGGAGAAGCAAAGAACAGAGATGCATAGCTGAGACAGTAAAAAAAGGCTGAGGTGCACTTGTAGAGAAAAGTAGAAGATCAGAAAGCATAAGAAGATGCAAGCAAAGAGACACTAATATAGGAGAGAAGAGCAGCATAGAAAAACAATGATAAGCCTGGTAAGCCAATGACAACTATTGAATCACTGTAATAAGTTTCAGTAGAAAATATTTATAATCAGGGTGGTAGGGAGGTGGTAGGGAGGAATAGTGTCCTCAGAGGTTCAAGTGGGTTCTTGAACACAGGGAGTTGTAGCTTCCATCTGGTTGCAGCCAGAGAAACTAGGGTGGCAGGGTGGTGCAAGGGAGAAGATTAGTTCTCTGATATACAGGTTGGTGCCTGTGTAACTGGAAGTTCGTGCTTCCATCCAGTTGGTGCTAGAACTCTCAGGGATTTGGTGCTTCCTTCTAGTGGGTGCTAGAGAAACCAGAGAGTTGGTGCTCTCAAACAAGTTGGTGCTTGTATAAGTGGAAGTAGGTGCTTCCATTCAGTCAACGTTGGAACACTCAAGGAGTTGGTGCTTCCTTCTAGTTGGTGCTAGAGAAAATAGAGAGTTGGTACTCTCAGCAAGATGCAACTTGCAAAATAGAGGTTGTAGCCTCACAATGAGTTGGAGCTCATATGTATGATAATGTACATAATGTAAAGATTACTTATCATACCAAGAAGAAGAGGTTTTTTCCCTTCATGGGTTTCCTCAAGAAATATCTGTCTCTCTACATTTCATATGTGTGACTGATGTCGGATTTTCTATTTCTTACCTCTCTGCATTATTGTGATTTTCATTGAGTGCTCTGTAAAGAGTTTAAAATAAGCATAATTGTTTAAGCATGGTAACAACTGATTCACCCCCCCCCTCAGTTGTCAGAACAGGTTCCTTTTATCTAAAGGTAGATCTATAAGATTAAACATGACAAGTCATGAAGGGACTTTAGTCACTAAGACTCCTATGTTTGATGGAACAAATAATAAACAGTCAATGAGTAGACAACGCTGCAACAATAACTTTGACCTATTGAACAATGAGATTGAATGATATATCTGTCACAACTTTGGCCACAAAGCTGCAAACTGTCATCTGAAGAATTACAAAGCAGATCCAAGGATAAAGTTCTTAGATAGAAAGGCCAACACATGGAAAAGGAAAGATAGTGAAAAATGTGGTCTATCACTTTCAACTCAAAAACAAAAGGACTCCAGGAATATAGACAGTGGATGTTCCAAGCACATGACTGGAGACAAGGATAAGATTTTGTACATAAGTAAAGAAAAATAGGAAATGTGATCCTTGAAAATGATGAACCAGGTAAAATCAAGGATAGAGGGATGGTGAGTTTGAGTAATGACAAAGGAGATGCTCAGTATATTCTGCTTGCGGATGGTCTGAAACATAATTTTCTCAGTAAAAGTCAAAAGTGTGACAAAGACAGTGAAGAGGTGTTCACATCCAAAGAGTGTAAGGTAAATGTAAACTCAGGACAAGTGGTGAATAAAGGCACAAGGACAATTAATGATGTTGATATTGAATCCTTCCCTACAAGTAAAGAAGAAGACACAGATACAATAAAAGAATGTTCAATTAGCATCAATCCCATGGAAGAAGTAGAAGAAGAATCATGTCATAAGATGGAAGCTGAAGTTTTGAAGGTTGAGAAGTCAAACACCCAAAGAAAGTTCTTAAAAAAATCCATGACAATGGATAATCTCTTGGATAGTCAGAGATCACCAAATGAAAAATATGGTATTGGATAAAACAAGGAAGAAATTAGTACTCCTAAGAAACCTGAAACATATCCTTCGTCTGTGAAAAAGAAAAGCAGGTATGAGAGTGGTTGTAGCAGTTTTTTATTGTGATTGAATATGGTCATAAAATCCTTGGATTGTATGCATCATGGAAGCATAGATGATTTTAGGGGCTAAATTTCACTCATGGGATAATTTCCATGGTTTTTCCAAAAATGAGATTCACTATTTTAAAAATAATTCGCCCAAATTTTATAGGATAAAATTATTTTACCTTAAAAATCGCCAAAAGTTTATAAAAACTATATAAAATACTTAGAAATTTGAATATTTTAAAAAAATATCGTTAAACATTTATGGTTGACATATGAAGGATTAGTAATATTCGCCAAGGTTTCTACATTTTAAAATAAATTTCCATCCTTAAAATCATCCCTACATGGAAGAGAAATGAAATTGCAGTAATAGAGATCGATGAGAATCAATGCGGAGATCCAAGGGTTATTTAAAAAGTACAAGCTACAATTGCGCAGTGTTCAAGTAGGACAATGACATTTGCAACAACAACATTCTAATGTACAAAATTATATACATGACATTCTGTAGAGATAACAAGAGGAAAGACCTTGTCAGGGAAAGCTAATCTTTTTAGAAACAAAGGAGGAGAACAATCAGAAGCAGAGAGAGAATAGTGACAGGGGGAGTAATCCAGTTATGACAAGAAAAGGTTGATGAAGGAGTCCCAGTAAGAGAGGTGAGCAATATTGAGTCTGCTATAGAGGAAACAGTTGAAGATGAAGATGAACAGGTTTAATAATCAGAAGGAGAAGACTCTGGTTTAGATACAAATATTCTGCAGGCCTCAAATAAGAGAGTCCATCCTGTCAGGGGGAGCTTGTGCTGGTTTAATATCTGATACCTCCTAAAAATACTGCAACAGCTTAGGGGGAACATGTTTTATTTGACATTGATGTCAAAGGGGGAGAAAAGGAGTGGTCTGGACTGGATGCTATAGTTGGAGGTCCAAACATTTTAGCACATTCGTTTAGAGTTTCCATCAATGCCAAAGGGGGAGATTGTTGGCATGTTTACAGGCAGAGTGTGCTTGTCATTGATGGAAAGATCAGAGTGTGCAACAATGGAAAAACAGGAACAACATAAGCTCGGGAGGATTAACACAGAGTCACACGCAGTGTGTATGTGTGCACCAGGGATGAGGTTAACTCATTGCCAAAACTCAAGAGAGATAGCGTACTCAGGATCTTAGACGGATCAAGGGTTGAGGCCTCTGACACTTAGAAATTACTTCAAGTTAGGAGGATGTGTAAGATCGGGAAGAGAAGCGACAATGATCATTGGATCACATTGAGAATTCTCAATGACTGTCAGATCTGAATTCAGATAGGTCAAGCGTGCAGATGAAGGACAGATCTTGGGTGTTATATTCGAGAATAGGGTTCGACCATAATTGGATCCAGGAGAACCTGTACATTCTTTAAAGTGAAAGGTGAAGAGGGATTACAAAATATCGAAATAAGGAGGACCGTCCATCTTCGGGCAGGAAACGTGGTCACAGATCATCATTTCGCTAACTAAAAGGTCAAAGGAAGGAAGTTCTCTAACCTCCCAACTCGTGATATGCGAAATTGTGATAAGATCTAGGCTGTCAGATATGGAGTAATTGCGAAGGACCAACAACCGTTAGATATGGTGAAGATGCAAGGCGGATAAGACCAAGAGTCATCCAACTCTCCAAAACTATGAAGGAATCCTAGCCGTCCACCGAGTACAGTCATGGATCGTTAGTTCCATAGGACACATGACGAAAGATCATCGTTTTTTTGACTGGAAAGTCAAAGGAGCGAAGTGCTCGTTTGATTGGTGAGTGGTCATATCTCAAGGTCACATCGTCGAAGGCTTAAGGGAAGGAGCTAATTGCTAAGCTCCATCTCGGCATTCACAACTTGGAGTATCGAGACCCTTCATCACATGAATTGCGATATGCGAGATCATGAAAAGATCTAGACCGTCAGATCACCAAGGATTGTGGACCGTTGATCAAGCATGAAGAAGGCTCGTGAAGTGGTGAAATTGCAATAAGATCTGGATCGTTGATCCAAGAGGGGCATGTGGCGATAGATCATAGCATGACAGAAACACCGATATGTGAAATTGCGAAATTCCTTTTGGCACAGCTTGTGGTCACCTTCGGTGGTCACGTGAGGGGAAGAAGCTAGCAGTGCTAAGCTCCATCTCAGAGTTTTGGCTATCGTGACTTGGAGTGTCAAGACCCTTCATCATAGGAATGCCGAGATGAGAAATCACAAAATTCAAATTCTGTTTAGCACTCGGTCATAGCTTGTGGGCATATGAGATAAACGTGAAATCCTACGGATTTAATCCAATGGTGTTGGTTAATTGGAAACATGATCGAAGGGTTACTGTTTCACCTCACAGGTAATTGATCAGTTATGATTTAGTTAGCAGAATTGAATCATGATTCTTGGATGGTTGGCGATTCAGTTGCTAATGCATTTTCTTGGAGATTCAAGGTGTAACTGAATAGGTGGTATAAGATAAAATGGAGACACAATGACTGTGGTGTGTTGGTTGTTCTGAATGAAAAATGAGTTGAACTGTAAGAAAGGAAAAATTCCAGTATGCGCAGTGTGAGACCAACAGTATGCATAGTGTGAGATAAAACTCAAAGATGAGTAACGGATGAGGTATAGACATAAGCGAGATGAAGTTTTATTTTTGAGGCTTGAGAGAGCAAAGAAGAGAAAAAGTGGAATGGCAGTGAACAACCTGATGAGAAGAACCATGGCACGGTGAAGATCATGCAGAGGCACTGTGCATGGAGGATGAAGAAGGTGCACAGATAGTATAAATATGCAGAACAGAGAAGAGATGGAGGTTGTTGTGGAGAGGAATTATACACGGGGAAATAGCATGTTGTGGGCAGGAGCTGAAATACACAGAAGAGGTGTAATTCATAGAATCAAAATAAGACACAGACCATAAAGCGCGGGAGAAGAAAAGAATAGAGATGCATAGCTGAGAAGTAAAAGAAGGCTGAGGTGCACTTGTAGAGAAAAATAGAAGATCAGAAAGTGCAAGAAGATGCAGGTAGAGAGACACTGATACAGGAGAGCAGAGCAGCATAGCAGAACAATGATAAGCCTGCTAAGCCAATGACAACTATTGAATCACTATAATAAGTTTCAGTAGAAAATATTTATAATCAGGGTGGTAGGGAGGTGCTAGGGAGGACTGGTGTCCTCATAGGTTCAAGTGGGTTCTTGAACGCAAGGAGTTGTAGCTTCCATCTGGTTACAGCCAGAGAAACTAGGATGGCAGGGTGGTGCAAGGGAGAACATTGGTTCTCTGATATATAGGTCAGTGCCTGTGTAACTGGAAGTTGGTTCTTCCATCCAGTTGGTGCTGGAACTCCCAGGGAGTTGGTGCTTCCTTCTAGTGGGTGGTAGAGAAACCAAAGAGTTGGTGCTCTCAAACAAGTTGGTGCTTGTATAAGTGGAAGTAGGTGCTTCCATTCAGTTAGTTCTGGAACACTCACGGAGTTGGTGATTCCTTCTAGTCGGTGCTAGAGAAAATAGAGAGTTGGTGCTCTCAGCAAGATGCAACTTGCAAAACAGAGGTTGTAGCCTCACAATGAGTTGGAGCTCATATGTATGACAATGTACATAATGTAAAGATTACTTATCATACCAAGACGAAGAGGTTTTTACCCTTTATGGGTTTCCTCAGGAAATATCTGTCTCTGTACATTTCATATGTGTGACTGATGTCGAATGTTCTATTTATTAGCTCTCTACATTATTGTGATTGTCATTGAGTGCTCTGTAAAGGGTTTAAAATAAGCATAATTGTTTAAGCACAGTAACAACTGATTCACCCCCCNTACAAGCACTGAGTATTCCGAACCAAGTTTGGAGATAATGGTGAGAACCATTTGTTTCTCATCCTTAGATTTATCAACCCCACAAGACTTGAGTTGCGACAACAAATCCTTATATTTGGTAATGAAATCTTGGATATTGTCAAAGGTTTTTGGATCCAAACTGAGCATATCCACCTCGAGCATTTGTCCTCTCATCTCGTCCTTTTTTCCAAAAATCCCTTCCATGGTGGTCCAGGTTTCATTGGGGCTTTTACAAGAGGATATGTGAAAGAGGAGTTTAGGAGAAATGAGACTGCAAATATTTCCAAATGTTTCATCCATTCGATTCAGATACTTGGATTTTTCTATGGCTGATGTGGGTTTGGTCTCTGTTTCCAAGGTTAAACTATATAATACTCTACCTAAAATATGCACTATCATATTCTCCTTCCATGCAAATAAATTGTACGGTGTAAGAATGAATTCTTTTGGAAATTCCATTTTTCCTGATGTCTTCAATCTTCGGTAGCTACAAAAAAAATCTGGTGTGTATTTTTCCTAACAATACATCGGCTCTAATACCATGTAAATGTGTTGAACCTACACAAAATAAATCTAGCTAGAAAATGGCATGCATATTTTGCAGAGAAAATATGAGAAAAGAGAAACAGGAGAGAAAGAATTGAATAATTCTCCTTAACCAAATGAATGAATGATAACTTACACATGATATACTCTGTATAACTCAACTAATGCGCACTGGCAGAGAATCCAATGCACCATAGTGGTGGTATAGAGTGATATGGACACAAAGTAGTAGTTACAGGAGTAAACTGACACCTAGTCTAGTCTCTCAGGCAGTTACAAGAGTTAACTCCCACCTAGTCTCTTAGTCTTTAGTTAACTAACTAAAACATAGTGAAGTGAGGAGGAGATCATGGAATCATGAGTAATTTGCTAGTTTGGTGATAATCCCAAGGACAGTGCACATTAGCTAGTGATGATCGCAATGTTGCATGGTGACGATCCCAATGTGGCATATAGACTCCACTCAACTGATCAAACTAAAGTGTGAACTGAAGAGAATATTATCCTAGAGGAATATTCTCCCTAGACTATAGAAGACTGAATATTGACTAGTAAACATAAGGAAAACCTTAAGAAAAAGAATTCCTAGGTGTGTGTGAAGTATCTCCAATAGTCTCACATACCCTCATCCCTACAGAAACTTGGTTCCTACAGCCCCAGTAGGTGCCTTAGGTGAGATTTCATTTGCACGCAGATGATGCCGAAAGGGCCGGTATCTAAAGGGTTTGTTTTGGTTGAATAACTTGAACCTAGGGTCTTATAACTACATGCTAACAAATGGTTCCGTTGTCGGGACCCAAAATATGTAATTAAGGGAATATTTTGGAGGCCGACTAAGGAAAATATCATCAAATGGTTGCAAAGGAAGGAGCGAGAATTTTCCCAAGGAGAGAATATAAACCCTTAGATCAATGACGAACAATGGTTGCAAAGGTATGTGTTTGCATATCTACATGATATTTTCTTTGGTTAATTTCCGAGTATTTTAGTTGAATGGTTAGAAACGTTAGTGGAGAATATTGGAAGATACTAAACTATAGCTACGAGGAACTGGACCCATGTTTTGGTAAGACAATTGAATTATGAAAGCAATACTACTTCTCACGCAATTGATTTCTGGTTGAATAACATACTGGGGGGTTATATTACTGAATTTGCAGTAGATTGTACCTAGTTGTATAGTGTCATAGAAAGGGATTTATTCAAGGGGTGGAGAGTTTATAAAATTATTGGGTACCTAGATAAAGATGTTGTTGTGCAAAAAATGTGTGATGATGATGGAATCTAATTGCTAGGGGGCGTCACACAGATAGGGGAATTGGGGGCTGACCATGGGATGGTCTGAAGGTAGAAGGAATGAATAAATAATGTTAGGGACCTAACCCCTCACATAGGTAGAACAATATATTCAAATGTAATAAAGGTCAATATTAATAAGGTCTTGCAATAAGGTAGAATAAGTCGAATGTAAGAAGACCTAATAAAATCTTCTGCTTCTAGAATGTGTTAGGCAGAAATATTGTCGTTTAATTTCGTTGTAGTACTTGCCCAAATATTTAATTTGTCAATCCGAGGTTCGTAGGCTTACGAAGCACACACACTATATTTGCAGGACTAAAGTAGAACTAATCTAATCTAAATTGCTGAAATGAGATTAATCTAGGAAAGCGTTGAAAGACTAACTAGGAAAGAAGGAAATTAATCTAGGAAGACAATACAACAAGTGAAGAGTTGAATGAAAAAAGACATATGTGAGCTCACACAATATATCAATCTCAAATTATATTACAAGAGTCAAATGACAAAGCATGAAAGAATAACAAATCTAGGAATCCCCTTCTCCTAATTACAAGACCAAATTATGAATTACATGATCTCTAACTCTAACTCCCAATAATGAATAATCCCCTCTCATGAAGAGAGAGAACTCTCTTATATACATGAAAGTCTTGAAGAGTGTCATAATTATAGATCCACTATTCTCTCAACTTATTCCTTCAAATCGTCCACTCATATCTTGGAGAAGATATCCTATCAAAGTCTCCATGATCTTCTCCTTTGAATATGCTTGAATGATTGTCCCAAATATTCTTCAATTCTTCAAATCTTGAAGATGAAATTCGAATTTGAGGCTAGGTGGTAATATTTGACTTTGTTGAAATCTTCACACATGCCTGCACACATCATCAAACTCATCCAACCTTGATATATAATGAAAATATGTCATTTTTCTAAGATTTAATCATAAATTCACTTATAATACTAAAATGAATACAATGGAAAATAATAAGGAGAAACCCACATATATTTATGAAAATGGTATGATGGAAGGTTAACGGGGCGATGAAATATAAGGAATAATGAAGGGAAAGGTGGATGAAAATAGGACATTTCTGAGGCCCAACAGAAGGATCTTCCTCTAGATGGTTCTTTTGATAGACATATTTAATATAAATAGGAGTCGAGGGTATGAGAACCATAGCTTGGATATTATTGTAATAGAGCTCTGCTCAACTGGAGGTTTCCCCCTCAAAGAGGCAAGTGAACATTGCTCTCAGAATCAAAGTGCTCTTTCTGGTGTTATTTTGATATCATTTCAGTGTTACTGTGGTGTTGTTATGGTTATATTGTTGTTTATCTGCCATTTATAGCATTTTATTTCTGTTCGGCATACTTTTTATATCTGGAATATTACAAGTGGTATCAGAGCACTTTCCTCAGAAGAAAATTGTGGGTTATTTTTTTTCAAGGTAGAGATGTATTCCGACGTCTTTAAGCTACAGAGATTTGTCGTTACGCAAGTAAACCTGTGGTTGAGGGATTCATACATGCAAGAAATACAAGTTGTATTTAAGTGCACATTTGTTGGCCACCCTTGTAACCCTCGTTGGTACCCCTTCGAGTGGTAGTGCATCAGAAAACACCTGTATACGGATTGACCTAGATTTCCTAAAGCCCTCTTTAGATAAACTGATCGGTCGCCTGAATGCTATAGTGTCATCGAGAACAACACTCGGGAAGATACTCTCTAGTACCTGGGTTGTCAGGTAGTACGGCTAAGGGCATGGTCTAGCCTCCTTAGTTGGTTCCCTAAGATATTGGGCCGAGTACTACTGTTGGACCCCACATGTATATCAAAGAGCTATAGCACAGAGAAAACCCTTGGGGACAGAAACAAAACATAAAATAAACAAGATCTATTGCCACACAACTGTGTTTGAGTTTCCAAATCACTACACATTTCTTCCTGGTTAATCATTTGTCCATTTCATCACCTCATTATTCTTCAGACTAGAGTATAAATCTGCAGGTGTTAAAAAAAAAAAAAAAAGTACAAAAATTTGTGTACCATTATTTGAGATATATTCCATTGGATTTATCTCTTCTCCCTTATCACATTCATACTTATCATTTTTTAGAAAAAGTTTTGACCCCATCCCCCTCTTTTTGGTTCCCTCATCATCATGACCCATACTCGTAGCCAAGACTTGGAAGCTCACTTCAATACCTTGCAATCTAATTTCATAGAGACCAAACAAGAAGTGAGACAACTCAGTGCCAATATTACCACCATCAATCAAAACATACATTCCTCCATCACCGCATCAATCACCAAATTCAAAGAAGACCTCAAACAAGACATGACTACCCAACTTGAATCTGTTGTTTCGATGATCTACACCAAGTTGCATATCCCTGTAGATCCCCCTTTATGTGACACACCTTTTCATACCGAAGCTAAAAATTCCTCTCATTCCCATAATTTTCAACCCCATCACTTTCAACGTGAACTACACCTTTCGTGGGTGGATGTGACCGTTTGATGGCTTAGATCCCACTGGTTGGGTAACTCAAATGGAACATTAGTTCTCTTTGTACGACATTACAAATGATTTGGCCAAACTATGGTACGGTGTTCTCCATCTAGATCAAGAATGTTGGCAATGGTGGAAATGGAGAAAAACTACATGTCAAGGGTATGTTTCTTGGACACATTTTGTGGCATAGATTTATGAACTCTTTGACACTAACACCAACCATTTAGGTTGTTTGACAAAGTTGAAGAAATCTGGAATAGTGGAATACTTTATAGCTTCTTTTGAGCGACTGGATTTTCGTACAGAGGGCATGTCTGATGCTTTTTTCTGAGAATGTTTTATCAATGGCCTCAAGGATGATATTTGTGCCCATGTTCTCAAGGCTCGGCCTTAGAGTTGGGTGGAGGATACTAAAATAGCTAAGGAAGCACAATAGTTTGTCTCTTCTAAAAACTGGAAACTCTCCTTTATTCCTCGCACTAAACCAATAAATCCCACTACTCCTTTTGCTCCACTAAAGATCCAAAAATTGACCAGGGATGAAATGGATGAATGCCAACTCAAAGGCCTTTGTTATAATTGTGATGACAAATATTTTCTGGGCCACAAGTGTAAGGAACAAAAGATTTTTATGGCCATCTCGGAGGATATTTCTGAAGAGGATGTTGAAACTCCCCTTGTGTCTGAGTCACCTGAACCCACTGACATAACCCCTCTCTCAGACCCTCCCAAAGTAGAATCGGTCATTTCCCTAAATGATCTCATTGGCTTCTCTACTCCCCAAACCCTCAAGCTAATTGGTTACATGAAGCATAGGAAGGTCATCATTCTTGTTGATAGTGGAATCACCCATAATTTTGTTGATCACTGCATTGCCCAAGAAACTCATTGCTATATCCATGCAATCAATAATTTCCAAATAATGATTTCCAATGGAGGCTCTATGAAATGTGGAGGGAGTTGTGAAAATGTGCATCTCCAAAATGGTGACTACCACCTGAAATATCATATGTTTGCTATTGACATGGGCGGTTGTGACATTGTGTTGGGTGCAGACTCACTAAGGACTCTGGGTCCCATTCTCATGGATTTTAAGGAATCAACCATGCAATTCGGCTAGGAGGGCCAACAATACAAGTTCCAAGGAATCATCATTGGTTCACCTGAGATCATTAGTTACCATCACATGGAAAAGATGCTCAAAAAAGGTCATTCTAGCATTATTTCCCAACTCCATTCCATACAAGCAACTGACACACCCTCTGTGCCACAAGACCTCCAATCCATCCTCCCTAAACATCAAGTGGTCTTTTCCACTCCCCATGGAATCCCTCCTTCCTATGGTTTTCATGATCATTCCATTCCCCTTGTATCAAGAAGCCTTCCTCCCAATATCCGTCCCTGTCGTCACCCCTTTTTCCCAAGAAAATGAAATTGAGAAAATGGTTCAAGAATTGCTTAACGCAGGCGTTATCCACCCTAGCACAAGCCCCTACTCTTCTTCTATGGTCATGGTCTTGAAGAAAGAAGTTTCTTGGCGCATGTGTCATGACTTCCGCACCCTCAACAAACTCACCATTAAAGACAAATTTCCCATTCTCATCACTGATGACCTCTTGGATGAATTGAGTGGCACCCAGTTCTTTACTAAAATTGATCTTCATTCTGGCTACCACCAGATACATATAAAAGAGGTAGACATTCCTAAGACTGAGTTTAGAACTCATGAGGTCCACTATGATTTTTTGGTCATGACCTTTGGCTTGTGTAATGCCCTTTCAACCTTCCAAAGCCTCATGAATCATGTCTTTTGTCCTTTTCTCCGTCATTTTGTCTTAGTTTTATTTGATGATATCCTCATCTATAGAAAAACCTAGACAGACCATCTTGCTCATGTGGATCGAGTTCTCCATCTACTCTCTCAGCACCAACTTTTCCTGAAAAAGTCTAAATGTGATTTTGGTGCCTCGGAAGTCGAGTACTTGGGTCATATTATTGGCAAGGATGGCGTTAGGGTGGATCCTAAAAATATTGAAGCTATGCAAGACTGGCCTCACCCAAAGACTCTCAAAATCTTGCGTGGATTTCTGGTCTTAATAGGTTATTATCACAAGTTTGTTAAGAATTATGGAAAGATTGTGGCACCTCTCACTGCACTCCTTAAAAATAATTCTTTCACTTGGACTCCAGTAGCTGCTTAGGATTTTCAAACCTTGAAGATCACCATGTGCACCACTCCAGTCCTGGCCCTTCCTAATTTCATAAATACCTTTGTCCTAGAATGTGATGCTTTAGGGAAATGAATTGGCACTGTCCTTATGCAACAGGGTCATCCTTTGGCCTTTACCAACAAACAACTGTCTGAATGAAATTTGGGAAAATCAATCTATGAAAAGGAAATGTTGGCTATTCTGCATGTAGTTGATCTGTGGCACCCTTATCTATTGGGGCAATGCTTCCAAATTAATACAAATCGTCAAAGCCTCAAGTATTTTCTAGAACACCGCATTTCCTCCCTAGAGCAACAAAAATGGGTGACAAATCTCTTTGGATATGATTATGAGATCATTTAAAAGAAAGGAAAAGACAATGTGGTTGCAGATGCACTTTCCCGAAAATATGAAGATGAAGGATTGTTATAGCAAGATTTTCCTCACCATTGCTTTCTTGCACAAAGGGCCTTTTTCCATTTCCGTATGCAGACTTATCATCCCTTTTTTATGAATCCATAGCTAAAATATACATTTTTCCACATATACGCTCCCTATCAGTTATACAAGATGCATGTACGCTTGTTGCTCCACTACAACTCACGTATATCGGTATTTGTGCAAGAAAATACAAAATGAGGTCAGGTTTCCATGTCACGACAGAAGATATTTGATCCTTGGCCTTCCATATACTAGAAACGTTCTGACTCAACCCTTTAGTTTCATTCTGAAGGCTATAAGAGCACAATTTCAAGCTATGGAAAAGAGGAGAAAGCATTCAACTTTGAGAGCAAAGTTACTCTGGAGAAATTACTTCATATTCAGTCTGCATCCCTTTGTCCCTCAAGTCTGAACACAATTTTCAGCCCCCAAGCTCTTTCCCTATTGTTGAGAGGACCTCATTGCCTCTTTCCTATGAGCTTGCCTTTGGTGGAGGATTGAAGTGGTGGAGACCAAGTTGGAAGGAACTTGGTTTCTTAGTTTCCAACCATGCCGACACAGAAGTCTATATTGTTGTCACTTCTGTTGATCAATTAATAATAGAAATACTTCTTTCCCGTCCTATTGGTATCTTGCAAATATATGATTACTATCCATGTGTGTGTTTGTGATGTTTATTAATGGATTATGCTATCTAATGTGCTAACCCCTTTTTATATTATCACTATGTACATGCTCTGCTTGTTTGTCAAGAACTTCTTGCAAGTATAAAGCTTTGGGTAAAAGTGCTCAATGGTGGAACATCATCAAACATTGAATCGAGGTCGGCCTCTTGCTTGTATTGCACATGAGTTTCTATAGCATATGTTGGAATTGAGTTGATTTCTACAATCATACCTATCTTTTCTGGTTTACCCTTGGCCATAGAGAGTTTTTTTGTTATAACATAAATGGTGACTCCACTGGGGATAGATCTTCCTTCTAAGGGTTGAAGTACTTTTTCTTCTTGCATCACTCTTTTTAATTTGTGTTTCTTATCGTATCACTGCTTGGCATATTATGTTCACTCTGAGTCTGAGTTTTCATCCTTTTTTCCCTTGCCTGGACTTGTTTTAAAGCCTATACGCTCCTTTTTCCTTGACAGTCGCGTACACACGCGTGCTGCCTCTTTGCAAGCTGCGTATATACACACTATTCTCCTGAACAGTTGCGTATACCACTTGTCCTTGCTTGTTTGCTTGGTTTAGTGACTGATGGGTGAGTTTTTATGGTTGCTGAGCCTTCTTAGGTCTCTATAGTGCCTATTGTGCTTCTCTGGATTGACAGGAAGCTCGTTGGGAGTTGAATTTAAGGGCATAGTCTTTCTCATTGTTTTTCATTTTTTGATTTGTCCTTGAACCCTGGGCTGTTTGCTTGGTTGCTTGGTATTTTGCTCGAGTTATTTTGTTTATACACAGTAGAATTTATATATCAGGTTGCTTTTCAGTCCATGCATTTTCTCTTTAATATATTGAAAAATAAATAAAAAATAGGCATTTTGCATTTGTTGGCATTTTTGTCTTTGAATCTTTATCATTAGCTTAGAGCATTTAGTGAAATATTGCATTTTACTTCTGAATTGCAGAGTTGAAATTGAAGATTGCACTGTTTTTACTAGCATATCATTCATTGAAAAGTTAAAGGTAGACTTTGCATTATATTCATATTTATCTTTTGCAGAGTCATAACATCATGAGTTTCGTTTCCATACCCTCTTGAGTAACCACGACCAATAAAATTTACACTTTAAACTAAAATTGATTAGTCACGATTTAATTTCTAGGGTGCACAAACTAGCCTAGGATTTAGTTCCTTGGAATAGGATTTTGTGAGTAAACTTATCCAAGGCAATTAAATCAACATATATGTTTGAGACAGGGAGTTGAGAATTCCATTGTATAATTGGTAATATCAAGAGGCTCCGCTCACACCAGAGTTAATCACGAGGTCACGTGGAGTTAGTTGAAGGGATAACCCCTAGATCTGACCGACTAGTTGTTAATCCTACGCGGGCCCTTATAAATGATTCTGTTACCTCCAACCTTTAGCAGGGATTCTCAAGTCCCTATTGGACAAGACATACCTTCTTTAGTGAGGGAGGCCACTTAGCCACTTTAGCTCGTTTGCATGTATATTGGCCGTTTGACTTTTTGGCGTGCTCTTTGATTATTAGTTGACCATAGGATTTTGTGATGAGTCTTTGTTATCATGGATAGTGGAGTTCCTTTTGCTCCCTTGTTTATTTCTACCCCCCCCCCCCCATGAATTTCATGGGGGAAAATACATCAATATTTTATAATGGTATGCAGAATTATGGTACTCAATCAATGCCTTGGGTCTATAATCATTTTTCTCATGGTATGTTTGATATGCCTTCGCACTTGCCCTCCTCTGTCTTGCCTCCTTATGCGAATACAAGTTTTGGGTCTAGGGGCATGATGCCTCTTTCTTATCCCTATCCATTTGGTGGGAGTCGTATCCTTCAAACACCTCTTACTGTACGAGGTTGGAATCTTCCTTCCTACGAACACACTATGCAAGAAGTAAGTGCCCAATTAAGCAATCATTCTACTTTTTACACTCGGTCCACTTATCCTTCTTCCGCTATGTCAGCTCCTACAAACACTTTTCCCATGGTGAACCTTCGTCTTCCCTCGGGTGTTTCATCCGTGGGGAGTTATTTTTATATTATGGGCAACCCCCCTCACGAATGTTTTTCATCTTAGGGACACATATATCCTCACATGAGTAACCCTTGTCATGTCTCTTTCTCTTCTCAAGTGGCTTCCTCAGTGTCGATGCCCTTACAACCCTTTATGAATTAGTATGGAGGAGGATACTATCCTATAGGACAGGGACAAGGTGTAAATGAGGATCCTTCCTAGCCTGAAATTTCTCAGAACCAATCTTTCCTTGGAACTTGGTCTCAAATGCTACAATTCACCACTGCCACAAGTCCAGTCACTGCATGTCATACTGGAATTATATCACCAGCATCTGCTAGCCACATTAGAGATTGGTCGAAAACCTCTGCAAGTCATGTTGAAGACCTGCAACCAGGCGCTACAATTCATACTGGGGGCACAAGTCCACTCATTGCATGTCATATTGGCATTATATCACCAACCTCTACTAGTCATGTTGGAGATTGGTCAACAACCTCTGCGAGTCATGTTGAAGACCTGCAACCAGCCACTGCAAGTCATGCTGGGGGAACATGTATGGTCACTGCTAGTCACACTGCACATCCATCACCAACCTCTGATATTCATGTTGCAGATCCATCACCAACCTCTGCTAGTCATGTTGGGAATCCATCACCAACCGCTGCTAGTCATGTTGGAGATTTACTACTAGCCTCTGCAAGTCATCCTGGGAGCATGTCACCAGCCATTGCAAGTCATGCTGGGGGAATTCATATGATTGAGAAGCCTAGATGTCTCAGACGTAATCCTATATTCCTTTGCAGGACTTATGAAGGAAGTCACCTTACTTGTTTGTGTCCTGTTATTGATGGGATACCAGAAGCGTGGGGCTCACCTAAGGGCCCTTTGGGTTCTGAGGCATCTATGGTTTCACAACAATTTGTTCCTTCTTTGGTTGATACAATAGTCACACCGATGAAATCTTCGTATGACACCCATTTTCCTTTAGGGGTTGATGCATCCTTTGACCGTGTTTTCTCACATCTCGTTCAACCTGTAGTTTTGTCGATGCAATATTTAACCGAAACCTCTCCTATGTTCGGGGGTGATGCATCTCTTGAACTTGTTGTCTCACATCTTGTTCCACAAATGATTGTGTCGATGCAATCTTTGACCAACAAAACTCCTATTTTTTGGGGTGATGCATCTCTTGACCTTATTGTCTCGCATCTTATTCAACCAATGGTTGAGGAAGTGGTCGTATCTATGCAATATTCGATCGAACCCACTCTTCTCTTGGAGAGTGACAAGTCTAAGGAAGCGGTCATGCCAATGCAATTTTTGGTGAATATCACTCTTCTGGTTCTGGTTCTATACCTTCTATGCCATGTCCTTAGCATTTCTAGTACTTCACTTTCTGAACAAGAGAGATTTTTACTCTTCCTGAGTTCTCTCCCTCCAAGTCTTGATGAGGTTCCCTTTGATTGGGATGGTCTTGTGGGGTATCCAATTCCTTTTCCTATGCATTTTCTAGGAATATACATTATCTGATATAACACAGAAACGATAACCTCTGTTAGTACTTTTCCCTCCTTGACTTGGAGATCTTTGGGTCTTTCCAAGCTTGTGTCGGTTCTTCGTAAGATACCGACATTCCACAGAAGGTCCGCACGGGAGCCTTGGCCTCCCCCATGGCTTGCCGCCTAGAATCTCCCTAATGAGTCTTAGTTAAGCTCTTTTCTGACTCATCTAAAAACTAAAAACATTGTCGAGTGAACTTGTCTTTTTCCCACTCATAAATTGGATTTGAAAAGACGTCTATTTGGCACAAGTTTACCTCTTTTTCACACAAAATAGACTAAAAGATATAAAAAAGGACATTTTTTGGTGTTAAGTTGTGATTGCATCTCATGCCCTCGCTTGCAGTATTGAGCCTTTAACTGATTCTCTCTTTGCATTATAAATCGTTGCCTAAGCAGTTTGCATCCTCAACCAAGCCGAGCCTTATTTATATCCTTCGTAATTTGACACCCTATACCATGGAGGGAAAATCAACTTGAGTGTCCATCTCCTACATGCATTTCCTTGCATTAAGTATAGGTTCGTTCCACTGCTGGAACTAGTTTTTCTTACTTGTGACACTCATTCCCTCCTCTGTATCATAGCATTCATTTGTTATGAAAAAAAAAAAAAGACAGGCAGGAAGGGAGTACTATATTGTAATTGGTAGCAGTCGTGTCACCTTTGAACAAAGAACAAAGTTATTGAGTCCTTGTGTCATCATAATTTTGGGTTTAGCATGTCCTTAGGAAGCTGATCTCGCTACAGAGATTTCTCTACCGAATGGTTACTCTTCCAGTCCTTATAGAGAATGTTATTGAGGCCTCCTGCATCTAATTGTCACATCATTGAGTCCATGCTGCTGGAGTCCACCATATTTCTCATTCTCTTGTTCAAAGGAAGTATATCAATCTGTGTCAGCCACCCCTCAGAAATATTGACTTTGCATGTCGTCCATACCCTCAGTTTGTCTCAGAATCACATGATACTTTGGTCTTATCATGCACCTTGGCCCTACTTACATCATTGGTAGGTCACCTTGAACCCAAAAATTGACATTTCATCATTGGTTGTTGACTGGGTGGTTTCCCTTGTGTTTGACGGCAAGACATCTATTCACACTTTGGGATTAATGCAGTGTCTTGGATTCCATTAGCCTTATTGGTGGTTTCCTCGCCTTTGTCATCAGTGTTTCATCATTGGATGCTATTCAGAGGGTCCTTTTCATGTACTTCTTACATTTGGCACACGCAAAAGATGCACAGAGTCGTTGGTTTGTGGACATGTTCTTCGTCTGATGTCCACCAAATCATGAAGCTCCTGCTTTTTTCCTCGTAATGACTGATGAGAGATGCTTCAATGCTCTCCTTTCAGTGGGTCTCTTTCCATCGACTTCAGATCATTTATTCTGGATATGGGATCTAGAGTTTTATGAGTACCTTGAGGCTTGCAGTCATTAGTGGAAGGCTCTCTTGCCATTGACAGATGGGAATACATCAATGTCTCCTGATCAATGGATTTCTTAAGTGTTCGACATCGACTCCTTTTTCAGACTTGTAGGAATGTGCTCGGTGCCTTGATACCTACTTTCATTATCGGTAGGTTGTCTCGCGTTTGTTAACGGTATTACCTCAATGACCGGTAATCAAACAATGTCTCATCGTGTTTGACCTCAAATCCTTTATTCACATGATGTAGACTTGCACCTTTGGCAGATAGTGTAGAAGACTTGAAGACATCACTATGAGGCCACACCTTTCATGAGCTGTTGCTTCCCCTTCATTGGACTAGTACCTAGTTGACTTCAATGATCATGGGAGATTAGATTGTACTCTGTGGTATATAGATATCTTCAGATTGATTTTGAGATTGGTTTCACTAAGCCTTGTTTGTGAATTTGACAACTTTTGGCATGTAACCACATTTTTATTTTCCTATTCATGGCCATGAACACTTGTTTGGTATATTTTCCACATGGATATGCATTGTATTCTTGTTAGCCATGTATGAAAACTTAGTACATACTGTAATGAGCAATTGAGTTCATCCAATTGGTTCTCTACCACTCAAATTCTGGGTCATTTATAATGTATTTCGGCCATCGCAGATACTCCTATGATCTCACACATTAGGGGGCATTTGTTATAGAAGTATTTGCCTCACCATTGCTATCTTGCACATAGGGCCTTTTTCCATTTCCTTGTGCAAACTTATCATCCTTTTTTTATGAATCCAGAGATAAAATATACATTTTTCCACAAATACGCTCTCTATCAGTTATACAAGATGCGTATACGCTTGCTTCTCCACTACATCTTGCGTATATCAGGATTTGTGCCAGAAAACACAAAATGAGGTCAGGTTTCGATGTCACGATAGAAGATCTCTGATCCTTTTCCTTCCATATACTGGAAACGTTCCAACTCGACCCTTCAGATGCATTCTGAAGGCTATAAGAGAACAATCTCAAGCTATGGAAAAGAGGAGAAAGCATTCAAATTTGAGAGCAAAGTTACTATGGAGAAATTACTTCATATTGAGTCTGCATCCCTTTGTCCCTCAAGTCTAAACATAGTGTTTATCCCCCAAGCTCTTTCCCTATTGTTGAGAGGACCTCATTGCCTCTTTCCTATGATCTTGCCTTTGGTGGAGGATTGAAGTGGTGGAGACCCAGTTGGAAGGAACTTGGTTTCTTGGTTTCGAACTGTACCGACATGGACATTTGTAATGTTGTCACTTCTATTGATCAATTATTAATAGAAATACTCCTTTTCCATCCTATTGGTATCTTGCAAATATATGATTATTATCCATGGGCGTGTTTGTAATTTTTATTAATGTATTATGCTATCTGATGTGCTAACCCCTTTTTATATTATCACTATGTACTTGCTCTTCTTTTTTGTCAAGAACTTCTTGTAGGTATAAAGATTTGGGTCAAAGTGCTCAATGGTGGAACATCATCAAACATTGGATAGAGGTAGGCCTCTTCCTTGTATTGCACATTAGTCTATATAGCATATTTTGGAATTGAGTTGATTTCTGCAGTCATACCTGTCTGTTGTGGTTTACCCTTGGTCATAGAGAGTTTTTCCCTTGTAACAAGGATCCTTTTTTTCTCTCTCCTTCATTGTACCAGATTGTCTCCAAGCCATTCGCTATGAATGGCTACACGATCCCAAAAGTTCACATCTGATACAACAATTGTAGTCCAATTCTCCAGTTTCCCTAGGGTACTCTTGGCTCCATGATGAGCTTCTATACAAAGGCCATTTGTATTTAAGTAAACAATCAAAAATTAAATCCACGGTACTTTCTGAGCTTCATGCTAGACCCACAGCTAGGCACTTCGGGTTTACCAAAACTTATGACAGGGTCAAACATTATTTTTTTTTGGATGGTATGAAATAAGACGTTCGTAATTTTGTAGATGAATGTGATGTGTGTCAAGGCAACACGGGAAAAAAATTAAAATATCCTGGCACACTACAACTGCTTCCGATTCCACCTGTTATTTGGAGGGATATATCTATGAATTTTATTACTGTCTTACCTAAATAAGAAAATAATTCATTCATCATGGTGGTAGTTGATCGCCTTTCCAAGTATTCTCATTTCTATGCTCTTCAACACCCATTTACAACATCCATTGTGGATCAATGTTTCATGGATCAGGTCTTCAAGCTTTATGGCATGCCACATTCTATTGTTTTTTATCATGACACAACTTTCACCTGCAATTTTTGGAAAGATTTGTTCAAGATACAAGGCACCCAATTGCATCTCAACACAACTTATCATCCCCAGACTTATGGTCAAACTGAAGTTGTCAATAAGTGTTTGGAAACATATTTGGGGTGTTTTTCATCGGAAAAGAAAAATCAGTGGGCTCAATGGTTACCCCTAGATGAATGGTGTTACAACACTTCATACTATACAACTACCCACATGACTCATTTTGAAGGGGTATATGGACAAAATCCACCTTCAGTTCTCTCATATTTACCATGTTTCTCGAAGGTCTAGGCAGTTGAAAAAACTATTACAGTTCGAGAGGCTATTCTTCGTACCCTCAAAGAGAATTTGGTCATGGCCCAGAATCACATGAAGCAACAAGCAGATCAAGGTTGTTTTGAACGACAATTTGCAAAAGGGGATCAGGTGTTTCTTTGACTGCAACCTTACAAGAAAAATTCCCTCAAGGCCGACCAATGTCAGAAGCTAGCACCCAAATTTTATGGTCCTTATACCATTCTCAAGCATGTGGGATAGATGGCCTATCAGTTAGGTTTTCCCAACCATTCTAAGCTACATCCAGTTTTTCATGTTTCATGCTTAAAGAAGGTGATTGGAACTAAGTGCCAAACTCAAACCAACCTTCCCGAGTTGAAAGAAGAAGGATCCATTTGGCTACAACCACAAATATTTTTGGACCAACATGAGCATCATCTGCATCAACGAACCATCAAGGAAGTGTTAGTCCAGTGGAAATATACAACTCCAACAAATGCCACTTGGGAACCAACTACCATTTTGCAACAATTTCCACATCTCAAGCCTTGAGGACAAGGTTGTTTTTAAGGTGGAGGACATCTTAGGGACCTAACCCCTCACGTAGGTAGAACAATATATTTGGATGTAATAAAGGTCAATATTAATAATGCCTTGCAATAAGGTAGAATAAGTTGAATGTAAGAAGACCTAATAGAAGCTTCTGCTCTAGAAGGATATTCCTCTAAATGGTTCTTTTGATAGACATATTTAGTATAAATAGGAGTTGAGGGTATGAGAATCCTACCTTGGATATTATTGTAATAGAGATCTTGTCGATTGGAGGTTTCCCCCTCAAAGAGGTAAGTGAACATTTCTCTCAGAATCAAAGTTCTCTTTATGGTGTTATTTTGATATTATTTCAGTGTTATTGTGGTGTTGTTCTGGTTATATTGTTGTTTATCTACCATTTCTATCATTTTATTTCTGTTCTGCATACTTTTTATATCTGGAATATTACAAAGAATTGAATAAGGAAGGGAGGGAATGAGGATGTAGAGTAACAAAGAAGGTGTACCAGAAGAAATAGATGAATTTGGAGTGTTGCGCAAAGGAAGAAGATACAAGAGGTTGAAAACTAGGGATGAGAAAGGAGAACAACAAAGTGAGTATGAGAGGAGAGAACTCTGTGCTATAATAGAAGGAGAGGATCCTTAGTTCAGTCCTATAATAGAAGATCCATTAATTCCTACTCAGGCTGGATCCTACGTCGAACCCACGACCCTTTGTGTGTCACCTAGATCTGAGATTACATTTGAAGATTTGTCAAAATCACTTATAGCTAGTAGAGGAAGTCAGAAGAGTAGTAGCCAGAGCAGTGGAAGCGTTGCGTCGCGTCAGAATCAACCAACAACATTAGGGGTAGGTACTACAAAAAAAACCATGGCAGGGTTAGACAATACATTGAGAATGATTGAGTTCTAGGGAGTTGAGTAATAGGACCCATAACAACATCTATTTGTATGTGAGACAATTTGGGCTGCGAAGAATGTCCAAGATGAGGCCACAAATATTGCGTAGTTGGAAACAACATTTATAGGTTGCGCATTAGTACAGTACATGAAACTGTAGAGTACTACGCTAGCAGGTCAAGTGAGGACATTGACATAAATTCAACAAGCATTATTGAAAGAGTTCAAGAAGCCGAAATTTGAGTCACAATACATTACAGAGTTGAAGGAAATCAAACAAGTAAGGAATGAGTCAGTTTGGGACTATGATCAAAGATTTAAGGATTTGATGGGTAGATTAACATTACAAATTCTGGATCAACAAAAAAAAGAATGGTTTATTGCAAGACTATTGCCACACATTCTCTACCCATTGATACAATAGAATGTTGTGTCACAGCCTGAAGCTTTGGAGATTGCGATGAAGCTAGAAGAATCTCCTATAGGGGATGGAGGGGGGATTTCTCAATTCCAGACACAGTTAGCTACCTTGACAATCCAATTAGCATACCTTATGAAAGTAAAGGAGAAGAGGGAACACGTATGTTGCATCACGTGTAGAAATGAAGGCCACCATAAGGAGAAATGTCCAACTTTTGCATAGTATTTGGAGAATGGAGAATTGAAACCATTAACAAAAGGAGGCTACTGTGAAATATGAAAGACATGGGGACATCATCTGCCTAATTGTTCATTGTTGCAGAAATACCAAAGTACACCCCAAAATTTATTTTGTGACTTTTGCAAGTTAGTAGGGCATGAAGAGAAGGATTGTCGGGCATTCGACTTGATGAGAGAGCACACTTTAGATATGTATAGAATTTATGAGGAAAATATCATGATAGGAGGCACTCCATAGTATAACAATCCAAGAGGATTTATTCCAGGAGAACATCAAAGTGAGTATGAGAGGAGAGAACTCTGTGCTATAATAGAAGGAGAGGATCCTTAGTTCAGTCCTATAATAGAAAATCCATTAATTCCTACTTAGGTTGGATACTGCGTCGAACACACGACCCTTTGTGTGTCACCTAGATCTGAGATTACATTTGAAGATTTTACAAAATCAATTATAGCTAGCAGATGAAGTCAGAATAGTGGTAGCCAGAGTAGTGGAAGCATTGCGTCGAGTCAGAATCAACCAACAACATCAGGGGTAGGTACTACAAAAAAAACCATGGCAGGGTTAGACAATACATTGAGAATGATTGAGTTCTAGGGAGTTGGGTCATAGGACCCAGAACACCATCTATTTGTATGTGAGACAATTTGGGTTGCAAATAATGTCCAGGATGAGGCCACAAAGATTGCGTAGTTGGAAACAACATTTATAGGTCATGCATTAGTATAGTACATGAAACTGTAGAGTACTACGCTAGCAGGTCAAGTGAGGACAATGATAGAAATTCGACAAGAATTATTGAAAGAGTTCAAGAATCTGAACTTTGAGTCACAATACATTACAGAGTTGAAGGAAATCAAACAAGTAAGGACTGAGTCAGTTTGGGACTATGATCAAAGATTTAAGGATTTGATGGGTAGATTAACATTACAAATTCTAGATCAACAAAACAAAGAATGGTTTATTGCAAGACTATTGCCACACATTCTCTGTTAGAAAAATAGGACCGCGGAGCAATAAAATAAAACAAATCCAGAAACAAAACACAGAAGACACACAATACAAGAGAGACACAGATTTACGTGGTTCACCCAGTGTGGGCTACGTCCACCAGAGAAATTTCCAGGTCCTTCCTTTATTATTATCCAGCAAATGAAGGGATACAACCTACAACAAAACCCGCTGTAAATTCCTCTTCTTTCTCTCACAGTCTCCTCTCTCAGAATACAATATTCACCATCATCCATAGTCGTAATACATTTCCCTCATAAAAGAGGGTTGCCTTCTAGGGAAAAAAACCCTAACACAATCTCTACCATTAGATCTGCGACCTTATAATGAATGGTCCAGATTTACAATGAAATTACAATATACTTTTACAAGGCAATTTTTGCTTCGGGGGCTTCGCCCCCGAACCCCCGTTGGGGGCCCGCTTGCCCCCAGACCCCCCAGCCGGGGGGACAGCCCCCCCGGACCCCACAGAGGGGGTACCCCCCCTCTGCACTCCCCCGCATGGAAGAGTGTACATACTTCTGGGGTGTAAATACTTCATGGGGTATAAACACGGCTG
>ML795261.1:213524-247580 GCA_009831015.1 Picea engelmannii
AGGAACATTGTTCTCTCTATAGATGTTAGGATTGGTCCTTCTAGTAGCCATAGCCATATTTTTACTTTCAACATTTCTTGCCACCTTAAATGCATTCTCCAATGATTTGGGTTCCCAAAGGCGAACCTCATGTTGAATGTGATATTTTAAAGTTCCTATGAATACATCAATCCAGTGCTCATCTGGAATATCGGTTACCTTTATATTCAACCTTTGGATTTCTCAATGTGCTCGGTAACTGGACCCTTTTGCTTGAGATTTATCAATTGGCTAAAGAAGGTATTGCTCCTTGTGTCCTCATAGCGTGCTATCATTTCTTCCGTGAAAATTGTCCAAGTGACGAGTGATTTGCGAGAACAAAGCCATCGATACCATACAATTTATTAGGTTCTAAATATAAAGAAGAAATTCGTACCTTTTGTGTATGTGGAACAATATGGAGATCGAAGAATTGATGCATCTGAAGTATCCATGTGATTGGGTCCTTGCCATAAAAATTCCTCATATCAATATTAGGAACGTGGTTGGTAGTCAAACCAAAGTTGGAGTTTCTCCATTCTTGATTCACCTTCCTTATGTCCTCATCATGAATTTCATGGGATGCATTTTCACTTTCAGGTGTCTTCTCTGTTATGAATTTTTCAATACTTCCATGATCTCCTCTTTTAAACCATCCATCTTAGTATCCAACATAGATTCCATTGAATCCATCTTATTTTGTAGTTCATTTATGTCCCTACGCATTTCTTCACCTTCATCAAGAGTCCAAGTAGGATTTTATGGAGGCTTATTTGGTGTATAAGTTCCCTTTTTTGGTGGCATGTTAGCCAAGTATCACTTTTGAGCCTTGATTTTGAGATGGTTCTACTAGACAATCTTTCTTCTATTGTATCTTCCAAGTTTCGGCCCTTCTAGGTATGGAACTTTCTTTTATGCAGTTCTCTGATATTTCTTCTCTGCAATGCCATAGGTCTGATCAAAATTGGATGTGCCAAGTGGAATTTATGGAAACTTCCCCACAACTTGTCGATTTTTGTCCTTTCCAGGAGATATCACTTGTATAGCGTTCCTCGCACACAATAATTGGTATAAAATTCTGAATCTCGCACCAGAAATACTAAAGACTGTCCACGATCCAATGAAACCAGTCCCACTCAATTTGGATACTCTAGGAAGAAGTTATGATTGTTTTACCTGGAACACCTTCTTGAGACTAGTCAATAGGACTAGTCAGATACCCTATATTACATAGGGTGTATATACAAATTTATGATGACCCAGAAGCTGAATGTGTTACCACATATAAATTTCTAATTTACGTAAATATCCTCTAGAGTTCAGAGTCTGAAACATTACAAAAACATTTTTATAGCGAAAATTCCGCAATGAATCAGTTCAGGATGATTCCAAAACCCTATCTTGTACAGGCTGTATCTCCGAAAGTGTAAGGCCTAAGGAGATGAATTTTGAACCCAACGTACCTTGATGTGTCTACTAAATATCCTCCAATTCATTCCTTTGGAAATGTTGTAGAAAAAAAATTATAGCGAAAATTCCAAGGTGTGTCAGATGTAGCAACGAAACCCCAAGACCTTGAGCTCTGATACCATATTTAAGAACCAAATATCAATATAGCATAGAAAAACCTTAGAAAAAGTACTCAATGCCTTGAAAAAGAGATAATTTCAGATAATAATCCTCTTCGAGGGGGAAACCTCCTTTTACCCCACTTAAATGTTCAAGTACAAGATGATTAAAAATGAAAATGTCTCCTTGGTATATATAGGAGACTAGGAGGTATAATTACAACTAATGGCCTAAAGCCGACATAAATAAAATAACACTACTAATATAATATTCCCTAATTAAGGGGTAATGAGACAATATTAGGGCTTAACACTTTTCCTCACACCATCCTATCATTTTTTCCTCCAATCAAATCTGCATATCCCACCAGTTGTTTATTGGTTTTGATACACCTTCCCGCCATTGCTCCAGAGCTCTTAGTGTCCAAGCAAGTATTAACTTCTTCATGCATAGTGTGCTACCCATAGACGCTACTGAAACAATGTTGTTTTTTCCCTTATCTCCTCTGTCAGTTGAATTGGGTTGTTTCAACCATTTTTCAAAGACAATCACAGGGTATTCCTTCATTATATGTTTTTCCTCAATATTCATATCTGTAAACATTCAAGGGAGATATTTTCATAGTCAGTCTTTCCTAAGCTAGCAACCATTTTGAATTAAGGAAAATATTGAAAAGGAGAAACCATTATTTACTTGAGGTCTGACTCTTTGACCCTCTTGGTTATCACCACTCTATAGCCCTAAAGTTGTTGATCCTAAACTATGGAGACTCCTCAGAAGAAAAAGTCACACAAGGGAGGTAATGTGGTTAGAACTGATCCTATAGACATGCATCTATTCAAGGCAGAGCCCATGGCTAGAGAATTTTTTCGAAGGGTGGGATGCCTCTCTTTCTGCCAAAATATGCAAAGAGGTCATCCTGAGGTGACAAGGCAGTTTGCCTTACATTTTGATGTCCTGAAGACCAAGGTAGGGGACCTATAATTTGAGGTGTCTGAGACCTCCATTTCAGCTACTACAGGGATCCCTATCACTGGTGAGAGCTGGTTTAAATCCATGGCCTTAGATGTAGCCTATGCCAAATATTTCCTTAAGTCTGAATATCAAACTAACAATCTTTCCAAAGGGGTGCCAAAAAATCATCTGGTTGGGGAATTCGATAAAATATTGAGGATCATTCAGAGGTACTTTACGTGTGAAGGGAGGTTCAATACACTATACTAGTACCATATAAGGCTTCTACTGCATTTTACTGTCAAAATTGAAATAAACATTACCTTCTACCTGCTAAGGAGCATAGGAAAGATGTCAGACCGTGTTCAATCTAATTCAAAGGCTGTGAATACCAACATATTTAATTATGGGTTGATTAGAATGATGGTTTCTGAAGAACTAAATAAGAAGGATATCTCATGGGAACATTTCATTATTGCATCCCACATGAAGCTGGACATAACAACTACTCCTTAGTCACAGATAGCAATCCATTTTCCATCCACCAGTGCTACTAAAGCAGGTACTAGCAAGAAAATAAAGAGTAGAGTTATTGTTCAAGATCAAGAGGCCATCAAGGAGGTTGCAAGAACTGAGAAGGAGGTCTATCATCCTCCATAGAGAGACCTTTCACCCCCTCCTACACCAGAGTTAGAAGAGGTCCCTTCCTCTACTAAGACTACAACAAAGAAAGGGAAGAAGCTACACTTCTCCTCATCTCCTTCAATAGTTAGAACCAAAGTCAGAAGGTCTTTCACAGGGTCATCATATCTTAAAGAGGTTATTGAAGAACATGTCCTACCAAAGGTCTCCACTCTAAAGAAGAATAAATATAAGGGAAAAGGAATTGAGAAGCCTATTGAGATAAAGGAAGCAATCCATGTGCAGGAGGATGAGGAAGCCATAAAAAATCCCATTGAGACTACTCAGATAACTAATCAACCCAGTAGATAGACATTCAAAATATTAATTAGGCAACTTAGGGATTCTAGGAAGGAGGTGGCTCATTTGGAAGAATAAGCTATGTTTGACAAGATTAAAATGAAAGAACTCATGGATGGCTACAACCAAACTCTTGATCTAGAAAGATTTGCAACAATAAGAGCCCAAAATCTTCATAGGCATCTCAAGAACCTCTATAGGAAAACAAAGATTTTCAATCTCAGAACAAAAATCTCAAAGGCGAACTGCAACTATTCCAAGATGAAATGGTTCAAAGGAACTTGAATGTATTCGTTGAAGCTAATATTGAAAAGGAGAAACTAGCAACCAAGGAGAGCATAGCTCCAGTGAAGAAATCTTCCACTGCTAAAGGGAAGAAGCCCATTGTGCCAAAGGGAAGTCCTCCTTCTACAAGAAGGAGTGTCAGGTTAATGAAGTAACTGGTGAAAAGTGAGCTCCATTTTTTAAGATGGCCCCTTTTTGCAAAGATAATCAATGGTTAAATACTACATCTGCCACCTATACAGGCTATACAGGCTTCTAGTACTTTCTGTTAAGAGTTTTGGGATTTCACAAAGAATTAATCCCTTCAACAATAGTAGCACAAACATTCTGTAGCACTATGGTGCTACATAATAGTATATTTTTTATGTTCCACCAGTCTGCTACCTATAACGCTGCCAAATTGCCTAAGACTAATGGCGTTGCTAATACCCGAGGTTGCTAGCAATTATGTCAAAGTTCATGTGAAGGTGTTGCGAATTATGATGGCATTGCTAAATTTTTAACAAAAGAGTGAATTATATAGGAGGGCGCTACCGAAATTTTGACAGGATACATAGGCGGGCGCTGATGAAAGTTTGTTAGGATACACAGGCGGGTGCTACCGAAATTTTGATAGGATACACAAGCGGGCACTACCGAAATTTTGACAGAGGCTGAATTTTGCACAGAAGACACACAGGCTTGGTGCTACCTTTTCAAATTTCCTATTTTGGAGGTTGCGCTACAAAATCACGAGAAATTTGGTAAAGACGCTACTCAGAGCACTGCCAAATGATGCTACCAACAGATACCAGGAATCAAGGAGAGTCGAGTTATCATCTTTATGAATAGCTGATGATGTGGAGAATTGCAGAGACAAAAACTAGCAACATGATGACAGTTACATGCCCCTGAAGGACACTTGGCAGGCAAGGAGTTGTGCATCAAAGGGAGATCAAGTCATTTCAAAGATTCGTTGGATCAGTGACCAACATTTTCCCCTTTTATATTACAGTTGTTAGTTAAGTTGTTAGAGGGAATACCTTCTTAGAGATTTTCATGGGAAGACGGCCAGCTCATACCTCCAGGTAGTCTAAATGCTTTAGCAGGTTCAGATGGTTGATCTAGGCTCCCTTATACTGTAATATTTTGATAAAGTTACTATGTACTAGTTATGTACTTGATTTGAGACTTCTTGGTTAATAGAAATCAACTTTCTTATTCCAGCTTATTTGCCTCTGATGCTGAAGTGTTCATGCTTGAATGATTCACATGAATTTTTGTGGTGATATTATGATGTATGTTTGATTATAATATTATTATGATGTTTCTTTAGTGTCCTTAAACTTTGAACTCAAGAAGATCTTGTGTTAGGGTTTTTCTTCTTTAGGTTGTTTGCAGACCTGATGTTTACAACAACCTCTACATTCTTCTCACTGAAGTTTTCTCTCTGTTCACATTTACTCCCACTTACTGATTGAAGTTAGTCAAGACCTTGATTGCTCGTGCATGCTAGCCCAGATTTACGAGTTAGAACATTATCATTTTTTGAGTCTTGTCCATTTGACCCCTCAAAAACTCATTTTCATTTACACATAACTTGATGGGTACTGGGCTTACCTTCCATGCAATCTAAATATGATTACTAGTGCTAACATTCTTGGCGCCGTTGTCGGGGAACGAATTGAATAAATTTCCCTAGGATTGAACAACAAAGATTACAAGTTCCGGAGGTGCATTGGAACTTAGTATCTTGAAGATTGCAGCTTGCACCTAGAGACTCCATTGTTTCATCTCTGGCACCTGAAGGCAGACATACGAGATCAAATCCAAAACTACCTTTCATTCCACCTGAGGCTGACCTAGAGAAGATAACCAATAAGGGAAAATATTCTCAAGAAAGCTTTCTTGTTGCTGCTACAAGTGCTTCTGGTCAGTTGCCTGATTCCACTCTTAATACTCCAGTTGTTATATCAAGTAATCCTTGTTTACCTTCTACTGAAGTATATAAGATTATTGAATTTGAAAAGTTTCCTATTGAATACTCCTTTGATACTGATTTGAAAGAAGAAATCTTTGACATTCTTTCTTCCCCTGACATTGTAAAGTGGTTCAGTCTTGAGAGTCTTGAGGATTTTCCTAATTTAGGCCTTGCTACCCCTCCTCCTGTTAAATGTTTTGCAGCCAAAGAAGAGGGAGCCTCATCCCCTTTACAGACTTTTTCATATTCTTCCAAGACTCATCCTTCTACTATGAAAATTGAATTTTCTCCTTCATACATTCCTTTTTCTCCTAAACTGCACACAGTCAAGTCTCCTTCCCCTCATTGTTCACCAAGAGTCCAAAATCCAATGGCAGGCGCTAACCCCCCTGCAAATAGGATATATGCCATAGTGGCTGCAAGGTATGATCCCCTTGTCTTACCTTAGCCAGTGAATGCTCTCCCTGCTGGAGACTATTTAAAATACATGCCTAAATTCACAGGAGAAGAAGATATAACTATTGAAGAACATGTTTTTTCCTTCTACAGTTATGCAGACAATCAAAAATTTGAAAATCAGGACGTGTGGATGAAATTCTTTGTCCAAAGCATTTTTGGTGAGGCTAGGAAGTGGTTTAGGGGCTTGGACCCTGGATCCATTACTGGGATTGAGGCATTAGACAATGCCTTTTTTAGACACTAGGGAGACAAAAGATACTTTTTGTACTATATCACATAATTTGGATCCTTAAAGAGGAAAGAGGGAGAGTCTAATTCTGACTTCTCTAAAAGATTAAACAAAATGTACAATAAGATTCTTGCTGAGATAAAACCTACAGAAACCTCTGCCAAGATCACTTATGCCAGTGCCTTTGACCCTGAGTTTTACCTTCTACTGAGAGAAAGAAGAGCAACCTCCTTAGCTCATATGCAATATGAATCCTTGGAGGTAGAATCCAACATAGTGGCATTTGATAAACTCAGGGGAAAATATGATAGGGACGGGAGAAAAAACAGAGCTGAAGCTTCAACTTTTGATTCCCCTATTGTCCATTCTCAAGTAGATGAACTCACCAAATTAGTAAAATCACTTTCTACTGAGATTGAGAAGTTAAAACTAGAAGGAAAATAGATCTATATAAATAATCAAAATGATTATAATAGAGGTAACTTGAGGAGACCAAATAATACTCCCCAAATCCTTCCAAGAGATCCTAGAAACAAAGATAGGGACGATCAAAAGATACAAACTCCTTTATAGAACAACCTTGTGGCTGATGAAGAAGGAGAGGAGGAAGAAGTTGATCCTAATATTCATTGCTTGGGTGACACATCACCATCCCCTCACTTGACTAAATATACATATGAGAAATCCTTGATGGACATTCAAATAAACAAATTCAGTAAGGGAGAGAAAGAAAAGGAAATCCCTCGTATATATAATCTGAGATCCAAAAAGAATGAAGAAAAGAATGATGCTTCTGATCAGCCATCCCAAAAGGAAAATTCTGCCAAGGTTGTAACAGTTGGCAACAAAGAAAAAGAAACTCAAGGCCCCCAAGTATTGATTAGAATTCCTAGCCCTGAAGCGAAAGAGATCCTGAAATCCTCACCTTCTTTCAGTTTTGAGAATGAGATTCAAAAAATCAAGATCCCTATACCTTTTTTGGAATTGATAAAAAATGAAGAATTTAAAAAATATCTCTCCAAAATGTTATATCCTGAATCTTCTCCAAGTGCCACTGGTTCAGTAAATCTACAAGATGAAAAACCAACAGTTATATTAGGTCCTTTGATAGAAGAAAAAGATGATTCATCCCCCCCTTCTATAGATCACTGAACATACATGATAAGGTGCTGTATAATTGTTTAATGGACTCAGGGGAATCCCACAAACTCATGCCCAAAACTATTATGGATGAACTTCGATTAGAAATCAAAAGGACCTATCATGACTTATATTCTTTTGACTCTAGGAAAGTGAAATTCCTTGGGGTCATTAAGGATCTGGTTGTGTCTTTATTTTAGCTACCCATGAAAAGTGTAGTCATGGATATCGTGGTAGCTGATGTTCCCCCCAATTTTGGCATGCTCTTGTCAAGATCCTGGATAAAGAGACTTGGGGGAACCTTGCAGATGGACCTATCATACGCTACTATTCCTTTGTTCGGGGGGGAGCATAGAAGACTTTACAGGGAAGCTCAACTGGCTTGCATTATTAGTGATGAAGCAAACCCCACTAATCATCCTATTTTTTCTCTTGATAATGATTTGGGATCCAACATTTTGCAGCTCACTGATGCTCCTGAAACTCCTCTTGAAGAAAACAGTCCATTACCTTTTGTGAGGAGCCTCCTCTAACCATCTCTTTTTGGAAGATGTTCTTTGATGGAGCCTCTTCTAGGGAAGGTGTTGGTGCTAGAGTGGTCTTTGTCTCACCAGGTCAAGAGACTATATCGTTTTCATATAAACTAGAATTTGAAACTACTAATAATGTGGCAGAGTATGAAGCTCTTGTATTGGGATTGAGGGTTTCCAAAGACATGGGAATTGAAGAGCTATCAGTTTTTGGGGATGATGAATTAATCATCCATCAGATAAAAAATCTTTATCAAACTAAGCACCCTAGGATTAGATCTTACATAAATGAAGTATGGGACCTAGTGGACATTTTTTTCTTAGCTTTCAACATTTCATTTATTCCAAGAGAAGAGAATACCATGGATGATTATTTGGTTGTATCAGCAAGCAATTTCAGAGTCCCCTTACCACCTAAACTCAAGTATGATGTAGAAGTCAAATACATGCCTTATATAATGGACAATGTAAAGCATTGGAAGGTGTTTGAAGATGATCCTGAAATTAAAACATTCCTTGAGATTGTTGACGAGTTTTCTGCATTACACATTGATCAGGATCATGTCTCTGAAAATAATCCTTATGTAGATGTTTTCCTTAATAAAATTGCTAATAATCATATTGTGCAGTTACCTAGCAATTACATTCCAAAAGGACTAGTTCCTTTGGAAATATTATTTGACAGAAATGATGTGGTAGTAAAGGGGAAAGTGTCCACTGATGATGCTGATATAACCAAGTGCATTGTGGGTATGGAAAATGATCCAAAATATGTCAAGTTGTGAAGAAACCTATCAAGAGTGCAGAGGGTAGAATATACTGAGCTGTTAAAAGAATTTGCTGACGTATTTTCTTGGACTTATGAAGATCTCAAAACTTATGACACATGAATTATAGAGCACAAGATCCCATTAAAGGAAGAGACCAAACCTTTCAGGCAAAATTTGAGGCAAATAAATCTGATGTTGCTACCTATCATGGAGAAAGAGGTAAAAAATATTTTAGATTCTAAAATTATTATTCCTTTGAGGTATTCTGAATGGGTGGCCAACTTGGTCCTAGTGAGAAAAAAGAATGGAGAAATCAGACTTTCTGTTGATTTTCGAAATCTGAAAAAAAGTTCTAAAAAGGATAATTACCCTTTGCCCAAGATGGAGCACATATTACAGAGGGTGACATGTGCATCTAGGATGTCCATGATTGATGGATTTTCTAGCTACAATCAAATATATGTCTTTCCAGAAGATAGAGAGAAGACAACCTTTACCACTCCTTGTGGTACATTCATGTATGCTAAGATGCCCTTTGGATTGATGAATGCAGGGGTGACCTTTCAGCGAGCCACGGACATAGCATTTATTGGAGAAAATAACAAGTTTGTAGTTATCTATTTATATGACATAACAGTGTTCTCACAATCTAATAAATAACACTATGATCATTTGAAAAAGGTTTTCTTGAAATGCAGAAAATTTGGTCTCTCTTTGAATCCAAAAAAATCATTGTTTTCCATGAAGGAGGGAAAATTATTGGGGAATATTGTGTTATTTGAAGGGGTAAGGATGGATTCCAGTAGGGTTGAAGCTATCCAAACCTTTTCACTTCCTACATCCAAAAAGGATGTTCAATCTTTTTGGGGAAAAAATATTTTTTTGAGAAGGTTTGTTTCAAATTTTGTTGAGTTGGTGAAGTATATCACAACCATGTTGAGAAAGGATAATGAAATCAAATGGACTACTTAGTCCCATAATTATTTTGATCAAATAAAGAAATCCTTGACTGAAGCCCCAGTCTTTATCAACCCATACTAATCCAAGAATTTTCTTATTTTTTCTTTCGCTTCATTTGATACAGTAGCAGTTGTTTTATTGCAGAAGAACACTGAAGGCTTAGAGATTCCCATTTCTTTTTCAACAGGGCATTGAGAGATGCTAAATTAAAATATGACATCATGGATAAGCATGCCTATGCATTGGGAAAATCTCTCAATTATTTTATATTTTATGTGCTACATTCAAGAGTCATCACTTATATCCCATCAGCTTCTATAAAGGAAATTCTTATTCAGTCTGATATAGACGGTAAAAGGAGCAAGTGGATTGCTAAAATCCTTGAATTTTATCTTGAGATTAAGCCTACCAAATTGGTTAAAGGACAAGGTTTATCCAATTTGTTGGTTGAATCTAATTGCTCAGCCTTGGGGGTAAATTTCATCAACACATGCTAAGAAAATCAACAGATTGAATTAACTGACGAAGGTTCTCAAGTCATCTCTACATAGGGAGATTGCAACTGGTACAAGGACATTATATTTTTTCTATAGAAATTGCAACCTCCGGATGGTATGGAAAAGAAAAAGGTGACAACCTTAAAACTCAAATTAATCAAGTACTGCCTTGTTCATCAAGTCTTGTATTGTAAAGATCCATTAGGAGTTCTTTTCAGATGCCTAGATCCACAAGAAGCCCAAACGATTATGTCTGATTTTCATGAAAGTTTATGTGGGGGGAATCATTTTTGGAGGACCATGGCATATAATATTGTTAGGGTTGGGTACTTCTAGACTATTCTATTCACTGATGTTTTTTCTAAGATCAGAGCCTATGTTAAGTGTCAGAAATTCTATGGAAAGCAACAACTCAAGTCTTTTCCATTAAAGCCTGTGGAACATACGTTTCGGGACCCTTTCAGCAGTGGGTCCTAGATTTTATTGGGGAAATTCATCCTGATTCTAGTGGTCAACACAGATGGATATTGACTGCCACATATTACTTTAATAAGTGGATAGAAGCTACCCCTACAAGAAATGATTTTCACAAAGTGATCATTGGTTTCCTTGAAGACATTATGGCAAGGTTTGGTTGTCCAAACAAAATTGTCACTGATAATGTTGCATCCTTCAAGGATGGACCATTGATTTAGTTCTGTAAGTAGTTTGGAATCACAATGGTTAACTATATCCCTTACTACCCCCAAGGAAATGGGCTTGCAGAATCCTCTAAAAAAGCCTTATAAAGATCGTCAAAAGATTGTTAGAGGACAACAAAAAAGCATGGGATTCAAAGCTCAAGTTTGCTTTGTGGGATGAGAGAGTGAAAACAGAGAGATCCCTTGGCCTTTGTCCTTTCCAGCTTGTGTATGGAGTTGAGGCCATTTTTCCTTCTCATCTCACCTTGACCATGGAAAAATTCTTCCAATATTACCAAGGGGAGATGGATGATATGATCAAAAGGATTCAACACTTGGTTGAAGTGCAGTAGACTTGGGAGCATCTTATGGATAAAGCACATGATCATCAATAGAAAATCAAGCAGGATTTCGAAAAAAAAGTGAATAAAGAGGATTTCCAACTAGGCGATCCGGTGCTCAAGTGGGATTCACCAAAGAAAGAAAAAGGAAAGCACAGTAAATTTGAATCTTTATGGATCGGTCCTTCAAAATTTCCGAGGTATTCTCTAATAACACTTTCAAGTTGCAAAATATGGAGGCTGAATAAGTTTTTGGTGGCCCTATCAATGGGAATTTTATGAAAAAGTACTTTTCTTAAGCCATGAGTGGATTTTGATTCAATTGTAAATATAATCTTTCTTTTATTTTTGTTTTAATAAGTGACCCCATAGCCCTAAGATAAGGAACTGAATCTACTTGTTCTTGGCAGCCCGCAGGGGGTATGCCATCCCTGTGGGGCCAATGTTATCACACTAAGTTGCCTTGGGTCTTTAGCCTTTATTTTTATTTTTTCCCTAAGCCCTTAGATTTTAATTTTTGATTTATCCCCTTAAAAGTGTGTTTTTTTAGGTTCCCTTGATAAATAAAGGTTTAAGTCATGGCTTATGTTTTGATCCTCACAAAAATATTTGACTCAGGACCATTTTTTATGACCTATCATTTTATCCCCTTCATGACTTGACACTAGGATCGACTCACTCACCGATCAGCTTGACTTGAATTGCCACTTTTCTCACTCATGCCCTTGTAACCTTGCCTTGTTGTCCCCTTTGTACTTTGCTTACTGGTCAAATAAGTTTTTGAAAGGGAGCGCTGCCAACTCATCAAGAGTTTTCGTAGCACACTCCCTATCCATCATATTTTACCACGATTTTTGGTTATGGCACTAATGTCATCTCTTCCTTGTTTTCAGTGCCATGGGTGGTTAAAACATGCTTTCGAGGTATCATATTTATGATCTCTACTAACGGTTTTCGAATTTTGAAAAACTCAAACTGCTGCGTTGCAAAAAATTCCAGTTGGCAACAACGCTACCAAATATGATGTTGAGGTGGATTTGGAGGCCGAGTTGCTCATGATAAGTTCCTGAGATCTTGATGAATCTTGGAGTTGTCTTTATTCTCCAGGTATTCAATGTTATTTCCCCCTCTGCATATCAATTTCAAGGAGAAATTAGCACTCAAGATTTTGGTAGCCATCGTGCCTGCATAGCTGGAGGTGATATTTTCCTCACACCATCCTATTAGTTTTCCCTCCAATCAAACATGCAGATCCCACCACCTATTTATTGGTTTTGATACACCTTCCCACCATTGATCCTGAGCTCTCAGATTCCAAGAAAGTCTTATCTTCTACATGCGTAGTGTGCTACCCATAGACGCTACTGAAATGACATTTTTTCCCTTACCTCCTCTGTCAGTTGAGTTGGGTTTTTTCGGCTAGTTTTCAATGAAAATCATAGGGTATTCCTTCATTATATGTTTTTCCCCAGTATACATATATGTACACATTCAAGGGAGATATTTTCACAGTCAGTTTCCTAATCTAGCAACCAGTCTGAATTAAGGAAATTATTGAAAAGGAGTAGCCATTCTTTACTTGAGGTATGACTCTTTGACCCTCCTGGTTATCACCACTCTATAGCCCTAAAGTTGTTGATCCTAAACTATGGAGACTCCTCAGAAGAATAAGTCATGCAAGGGAGGTAATGTGGTTAGAACTGATCCTGTAGACATTCATCTATTCGAGCCAGAGCCCATGGCTAGAGAAGTGTTTCAAAGGGTGGGATGCCTATGTTTCTGCCAAAATATGCCAAGAGGTCATCCTGAGGTGACAAGGAAGTTTTCCTTACATTTTGATGGCCTGAAGGCCAAGGTAGGGGACCTAGAATTTGAGGTATCTGAGACCTCCATTTCAGCTACTATAGGGATCCCTATCACTGGTTAAATCCATGGCCTTAGATGCAGCCTATGCCAAGATTTCCTGAAGCCCGAATATCAAACTGAAAATCTTTCCAAATGAGTGCCAAGAAATCATATGGTTGGGGAATTTGATCAAATATTGAGGATCATTCAAACGTAATTTACGTGTGAAGGGAGGTTCAATACACTATACCAGTATCATATAAGGCTTTTGCTGCATTTTACTAGAAAAAATGAAATGAAAATTCCCTTCTATTTGCTAATGAGCATAGGCAAGATGTTAGAGAGGGTTCAATCTAAGTCAAAGGCTGTGAATACCATCATCTTTCATTCTGGGTTGATTAGAATGTTGGTTTCTGAAGAACTAAATAAGAAGGATATATCATGGGAAAATTTCATTATTGTTTCCCACATGAAGTTGGACATAGCACCTACTCCTCATTCACAGATAGCAAGCCCTTTTCCATCCACCAGTGCTGCAAAAGAAGGTACTAGCAATAAAAGAAAGAGAAGAGTTCCTATTCAATATCAAGGGGCCATCAAATAGGTTGCAAGAACTGAGAAGGAGGCCTATCATCCTCCATAGAGAGACCTTTGACCCCCTCCTGCACCAGAGTTAGAAGAGGTCCCTTCCTCTACTAAGACTACAACAAAGAAATGGAAGAAACTACACTTCTCCTCATCTCCTTCAACAATTAGCACCAAAGTCAGAAGGCCTTTCACAAGGTCATCAAATCTTAAAGAGGCTATTGAAAAAAAGGTCCTACCAAAGGTCTCCACTCTAAAGAAGAAGAAATATAAGGGCAAAGGCATTGAGAATCCTGTTAAGATAAAGGAAGTAATCCCTATGAAGTAGGACAAGGAATCCATAAAAAATCTTGTTGAGACTGTTCACATCACTACTCACCCAATAGCCAGACATTCAAAATATTAATCAGGAAAATCAGGGATGCTAGGAAGGAGGTGGCTCATTTGAAAGAAGAAGCTATGCATGAAAATATTAAAATGAAAGAATTCATGGATGGATACAAACACACTGTTGATCTACCAAGATTTGCAATAAGAAAATCCCAACCTCTTGATAGGAAGCTCAAGAACCTCTATAGGCAAAACATATATTTTCAATCTGAGAAAAGAAAGATCAAAGCTTAACTGCAACTATTCCAAGATAAAATGGCTGAAAGGAACTTGAATGTATTGGTTGAAGATGCTATTGAAAAGGAGAAACCAATAACCAAGGAGAGCATATCTCCAGTGAAGAAACCTACCACTTCTAAAGGGAAGAATCTTGTTGTGCCAAAGGGAAGTCCTCTTTCTACAAGAAGCAGTGTTAGGTTAATGAAGTAACTGGTGAAAGGTGAGCTCCATATTTTAATATGGCCCCTTTTTTCAAAGATAATCAATTGATGAAATACTACATCTTGTTACACAGGATAACCTAACTGAGAGGGGGGGGGTTGAATCAGTTAGATAAAAAATTCTTTCTTTTTATTTAACAGATTACTCAATGAACACAGTTACTGTATGTCTTGCTACAAATCATTCAAATAAATAAATATGCAATCACATAAACAAACAATGACACAAAGATTTTTCATGAGGAAACCCAAAAGGGAAAAACCTCTTCTTCTTATGAATGAAAGGCAAGATCCAACTCCTCTTTACATTCTTATTTTATCTGAGCTACAACCTAGATGAGGATGCTACCTCTTTTTCTTTAGCACCTACTGAATGGAAGCTACAACTCTTGGATGTACAAGCACCAACTTGTACAGGAGACTCTTACAGTCTCCCCTTGCTCCTCCCTACCACCCTAAAATCATTCTCTATCACTAAGAACCTACAAACCAACTCTTTATCTTCTCTGTCAAAGATTAAGCATTCAAATCCTCTCTATTTTTATATTCATATCACAAATCATTCTTAAACATACCACTTAGATTTATCAATCTGTGTATGTGTCTTCCCTCCTCTATTTTTTCTTCTTCCTCAAATTTTACAGAGCCATATATCTCCCATAATCCTCTCTCTATTTCTTTTCTTGCAACATTCACTTTATATATCTTCCTGTATCATCAGCGCGTACAATCGAACCCTCAGGATTCAAAGAATTAGTTACAATAACTGAATAACTTCCTTACATTAATTCTTATTGGCCAAGGCATCAAGACGAACAATATCCACATGATCAGTTTAAACATTTAACCAACACCGGTCGATGAACATACATCTGCTTTAATTTTTCAGCATAGAATAACCCTTGAGCTCTTTGGAAAACCACTTATGCTAACCCATATGTCCATTGGCTGTGACAACAGGTTAATCGAAATGCATTTCGCATTTCACATTTCTCATTTTGACAATTCGACAATCTTGTGTCGAAGAGTCTTGACACTTCAAGTTACGAAACCTCGAAATAGAACTTAGCTTCTTGCTAGCTCCTCCCTCTCACATGACCATCAGTGGTAACCACTGCCTATACCAAAAAGGTATTTCATCGTTTCGCATTTCGGCGTTTCGACATTTCTTGTGATGATGTGTTTCAATACTCAAAGTCACGAACCCTAAAATTTTTGGCGTTTCACATTTCGGTGTTTCGACAGTTCGCATTTCAGTGTTTTGGCATTTCTATGATGAAGTGTTTTGACACTCCAAGTCACAAACCCCGAAATGATTTGATGGCTTCACATTTGATCTGGTGGAAACAGATCAGACGGTTCTCGTTAAGTTCTCGAGGAAAAATCAACGATCATACACAACTCTTATATTACTCCTCCAATGCTTAATCCAACAGATATGACTTAATCATTCATCGGGATGGATGGTTGTCGTGGTTTCAGTATTTTGGCATTCGAGACTTCGTGATGTTGAAGTTTTTGCTTACCATGCAAAAATACCGAAATGGAAACTCCCGAAATCCCGAAATAGAAACTCCCAAAATCATGTGACATGTGTCCCTTTCGGTATTTCGGCATTCAGGACTTCATGATGTTGGAGTTTTTGCTTACCATGTAAAAATCCTGAAATAGAAACTCCCAGAATCCCAAAATAGAAACTCCCAGAGTGACGATCTCCAAAATTGATGATCTTCGAAATTCAAGCTAAGGGTACTGACTCCTCTTCCAAAGCTTGTTTCACATGTGACCTCGAGTTATAACCAAAAACTCACCTCTTGGGTTCTTCACAGTTTCACATTTCGGTATGTCGAGAGGCATGCTGATCTCTGAATTAGGAACCACTGTGTCTGTGCAAGCTAACCAACAAACTCCCCTTTTGGCGATTTAAAGTTTGACATTAATGACAAAACCAAGTCCTGTGCAAATTGCAATCCCTACCAACAAACTCCCCCTTTGGCATTGATGGAAAACTTTAAATCTCTTCTCCCCCTTTGGCATTGATGGAAAACTTTAAATCTCTTCTCCCCCTTTTGACATCTATGGCAAAGGAATCAACCATACTCCCCCTGAAAAAAAAGAAAACCACTTGCAAAGATGTATCATTTCAGTAGAAACTCCTCCTAGCAATAATAGTCAATAAACCTATGTACTCTGTTTTTATAATGAATCCCTTGCAATCTTTGAGAATGAAATGAAATTATAGAGGGAAAACCCCCAACTGATCCCTGAGAATTTCAAATCACATTTTAGGTAAAGATTTAGTAAATACATATGCAATCTGATCCTTTGTGCCAACATATTCCACTTTAATAACTTTAGACATAACCTTCTCTCTTAGAAAATGAAATTTAATGGGAATGTGCTTTGTTTTTGAATGCATAACAGGATTTTTAGAAATACTAATTGCACTGGTATTATCACAGAACATAGGTATAGGTTCATCATAATGAATATGTATATCTTCTAGCATCTGTTTCATCCATAGAACTTGAGTGCAACAAGTTGCAACTACTATGTATTCTGCTTCAGCAGTAGATAGAGACACTGCTGATTGTTTTTTACTTGACCAAATTACAAGACATCCTCCAAGAAAAAATGTTGCTCCACTAGTACTCTTCCTATCATCAACACAACCTACCCAATCAACATCAGTGAAAGAATATAAATCAATATGATTACCTATAGGATACCACAAACCATATTCTGTTGTCCCCTTAAGATATCTGAAAATTCTTTTGATTGCAAGTAGATGAGAAGTTTTTGGTGAAGCCTGAAACCTCCCAACTTGAAAAATTGCATGCATAATATCAGGTCTTGTAGTTGTAGCATAAAAAAGACTACCAATCATATATCTGTATACTGTCTGATCAACATCTTTAGTATCATCAAACTTACTTAATTTACAACCAGTAACCATGGGAGTGCCAACTGGTTTAGACTCTTCCATCTGAAATTTCTTAAGAATTTCATTGATATACTTGGTTTGAGAAATGGAAATACCTTTATCAGATTGAGTAATTTGCAAGCCTTAGAAAAACTTCATTTCTCCTAGCATGGACATCTCAAACTCTTTCTGCATACTTTCAACAAACTATTTACCAAGCCTATTATCATCACTACAAAAAATTATATCATGTACATATATCTCAACAATGATCAGGCTATCATTTTCTTCTTTAATATATAGATTACTATCAGTGTTACCTTTCCTGAATCCTTGCTACCTCAAGTAATTGTCAAGTCTAGAATACCAATCCCTTGGTGCTTGCTTCAGCCCATACAATGCATTTTTCAACATGTAAACATATTGTTCTTCTTCTTTTACCTGAAAACCATATGGTTGTTCCATATATACTTCTTCCTCTAAACCACCATTCATAAATGCAGACTTTACATCCATTTGGTAAACTTTAATGTGTTTAGAACTGGAATAAGATAGAATCATTCTAATGGATTCCATTCTTGCAACAGGCGAAAAAGTTTCTCCATAATACTACATCTTGTTACACAGGATAGCCTAACTGAGAGCGGGGGGGTGAATCAGTTAGATAAAAATATCTTTCTTTTTATTTAACAGATTATTCAATGAACACAGTTACTGTATGTCTTGCTACAAATCATTCAAATAAATAAATATGCAATCACATAAACAAACAATGACACAGTTTTTTCATGAGGAAACCCAAAAGGGAAAAACCTCTTCTTCTTATGAATGAAAGGCAAGCTCCAACTCCTCTTTACATTCTTATTTCATCTGAGCTACAACCCAAATGAGGCTGCTACCTCTATTTCTTCAGTACCTACTGAATGGAATCTACAACTCCCGGATGTACAAGCACCAACTTGTACAAAATAATTTTACAGTCTCCCCTTACTCCTCCCTACCACCCTGAAATCATTCTCTATCACTAACAAACTGCAAACCAACTCTTTATCTTCTCTGTCAAAGATTAAGTATTCAAATTCTCTCTGTTTTTATATTCGTATCACAATTCATTCTTGACCAGACCACCTAGATTTATCAATTTGTGTATGTGTCTTCCCTCCTATATTTTTTCTTCTTCCTCAAATTTTACAGAGCCATATATCTCCCATAATGCTCTCTCTGTTTCTTTTTTTGCAACATTTACTTTATATATCTTCCTGTATCATCAACGCGTACAATCGAACCCTCAAGATTCAAAGAATCAGTTACAATAACTGAATAACTTCCTTACAGTAATTCTTATTGGCCAAGGCATCTGCAAGATACCAGATATATAAAATATGCAGAACATAAATAAAGTGCTAGAAATGGCAAAATAACAGTAAAATATCCAGCATAATCTTCACAATACACAAAAATGATATAACAATAGCAATAGAAATAGCACTTTGATTCAGAAAGAAATGTTCACAGGCCTCTTTGAGGGGGCAACCTCCAATCGAGCAGCGCTCTGTTACAATAATCTCCAATCTTGGGTTCTCATACCCTTGACCCTTATTTATACTAAATATGTCTATTAAGAGAAGAATCTAGAGGAAGATCCTTCTAGAAGCGGAAGCTTCTATTAGGTCTTCTTACATCCTCCTTATTCTATTTTATTGAAAGGCATTATTAATATTGACCTTTATTACATCCGAATACATTGATCTACCTATTTTTGGGTTAGGAACTTAACATGTCCGCCCCCTTAAAAACAACCTTCTCCTCAAGGCTTGAGATGTGGAAACTGCTATAGAATGGTAGCTAGTTCCCAAGTGGCATCTGTTGGAGTCATATATTTCCACTGTACTAGCACTTCCTTGATGGTTCTCTGATGCAGGCGATGCTCACGCTAGTCCAAAAATGCTTCTAGATGTAGCCAAATGGATCCTTCTTTAGATAACTCTGGAAGGTTGGCTTAAATTTGGCACCTAGTTCCAATCACCTTCTTCAAGCATGAAACATGAAAAACAGGATGTAGCTTCGATTGACTGGGCAGAGCTAACTAATATGCGACTTGTTCCACATGCTTGAGAACTGTGTAAGGTACATAAAATTTGGGTGCTAGCTTCTGACAATGCTCGACTTTGAGGGAAGTTTGCTTATATGGTTGCAGTCTCAGAAACACCTGATCCCCTTCTGCAAATTGACGTTCAGAGCGACCTTGATCTACTTGTTACTTCATTCTATTATGTGCCATGACCAAGTCCTCTTTAAGGGTACGAAGGATATCCTCTTATACTATAAGTGTTTGGTTAACCTCCTGGACCTTCGAGGTACCCGGTACGTATGAGAGAAATGAAGGTGGTTTCTGTCCATATACCGCTTCAAAAGGAGTCAGGCGAGTGGTTGTATGGTATGTAGTATTGTACCACCATTCGATGAGGGGTAACCATTGAGCCCACTGGTGTTGTTTTTTAGAGGCAAAGCACCTCAGATATGTTTCCAAACACTTGTTGACAACTTCCATTTGACCATCCGTTTGGGGATGATAAGATGAGCTGAGATGCAATTGTGTGCCTTGTAGCTTAAACAACTCTTGCCAAAAATTGCTTGTGAAAGTTGGGTCTCGATCGGAAACAATAGAGTGCGGCATGCCATGAAGCTTGAAGACCTGGTCCATGAAAATTTGAGCCATCGTGGATGCAGTAAATGGGTGGGGAAGAGTGAAAAAATGAGCATACTTGGAAAGGCGATCCACCACCACCATTATGACTGATTTATTCCCCGATCTGGGTAAGCATGTAATAAATTCCATAGAGATATCCTTCCAAATAGTAGGGGGAATCATAAGCAGTTGGAGGGTGCCTGGAGATTTGACTGTTTCTCCCTTGTTGCGTTGACACACCTCACATTCAGGGACAAACTTACAGATGTCCTATTTCATACCATCCCAGAAATAAGAACGTTTGACTCGGTCATATGTTTTGGTGAACCCTGAGTGTCCTGCTGTGGGTGTAGCATGAAGCTTAGAAAGCACCATGGATTTGAGCTTGGATTGTTTACTTAAATACAAGCGGCCTTTGTATCAAAGATCATCTTGGAGACAGGAGTACCCTAGGGGAGTCAGAGCCTTGTTCTGCAGTTGCTGGACCAGATGTGAACTTTTGGGATCTTGAAGCCATTCCTGGCGCATAGCTTGGAGCCAATCGGGTACAATGAAGGAAAGAGAAAAAAGTGATCCTTCGTCTTCATATTTCCGGGACAGTGTATCCGCCACGACACTGTCTTTTCCCTTCTCGTAAATGATCTCATAATCATATCAAAAGAGATTAGTCACCCATTTTTGTTATGCCTGGGAGGAAATGCGTTGTTCCAAAAAGTAATTGAGGCTTTGATGGTCTGTCTTAATTTGGAAGCATTGCCCCAAGAGATACGGATGCCACAACTAAACGACATGCAGAATCACTAACATTTCTTTTTCATAAATGGGTTTGCCCAGATTCTTTTCAGATAGTTGCTTGCTAGTGAAGGCCAAAGGTCGACCCTCTTGCATAAGGACATCGCCGATTCCTTTCCTTGAGGCGTCACATTCCAACAAAAAGGTCTTTGTGAAGTCGGGAAGGGCCAGAACCGGAGTGGTGCACATGGCTGTCTTCAAGGTTTGAAAAGCTTGAGCAGCAGATGGAGTCCAAGTGAAAGAGTTATTTTTGAGGAGAGTCGTGAGAGGTGCTACAATCTTTCCGTAGTTCCTAACGAACTTGTGATAATACCCTGTGAGGCCTAAAAATCCATGCAAGATTTTGAGAGTCTTTGGGTGTGGCCAGTCTTGCATAGATTCAATCTTTTTTGGGTCCACCCTGATGCCATCCTTTCCCACCAGATGACCCAAGTATTCTACTTTCGAGGCACCAAAAGAACATTTGGACTATTTCAGGAAAAGTTGGTGCTGAGAGAGTAGGCGGAGAACTTGATCCACATGAGTAAGATGGTTTGTCCAGGTTTTTCTATAGATGAGGATATCATCAAAGAAAACTAAGACAAAATGACGAAGAAAAGGGCGGAAGACATGGTTCATGAGGCTCTGGAAGGTGGAGGGGGCATTACACAAACCAAAGGGCATGACCAAAAAATCATAGTGGCCCTCATGAGTGTGAAAGGTGATCTTGGGAATGTTGGCCTCTTTCATACGTATCTAGTGATAGCCCAAGTGAAGATCAAGTTTGGTAAAGAATTGGGCGCCATTCAATTCATCTAGGAGGTCATCAATGACAGAAATGGGAAATTTGTCTTTGATGGTTAGTTTGTTGAGAGCACGGAAGTCAGGACACATTCTCCAAGAACCTTCTTTCTTCAGTACCATAATGACCGAAGAGGAGTAAGGGCTCGTACTAGGACGAATGACGCCGACAATAAAGAGTTCCTGGACCATTTTTTCAATTTCATTTTTTTGTGCAAAGGGGTGGCGATATGGACATATATTGGGGGGAAGGCTTCCCGGGACAAGGGGAATGGAATGATCATGGACACCACGGGAAGGAGGGAGTCCTTGGGGAGTGGAAAATACCATTTGATGTTTAGAAAGGAGGGCTTGGAGGTCTTGGGGCACTGGTGGGGTCTATGTGGCTTGTATGGCATGGATTTGGGCAATGACACCAGAATGACCTTTTTTGAGCAGTTTTTCCATGCGATGGGAACTGATGACCTCAGGTGAACCATCAGTGATGCCTTGAAATTTATATTGGTGGCCTCCTTGGTCGAATTGCATGGTTAAGTTATGAAAATCCATCAGAATGGGACCCAAAGTCTTTATCCAGTCTGCACCCAACACAATGTCGCAACCACCCATGTCAATAGCAAACATATCGGATTTTAGGTGGTATTCACCGATTTGGAGACGCATATTTTCACAGTGCTCGCCACATTTCATAGAACCACCATTGGCAATCATGATTTGGAAATTGTTGAAAGCATGGATGTAGCAATGGGTTTCTTGGGCAATGCAGCGATGAATAAAATTGTGGGTGCTGCCACTATCAACCAGAATGATGACCTTTCGGATCTTGATGTAACCGATTAAATTGAGGGTTTGGAGGGTAGAGAATCCAGTGATAGCATTGAGGGAAATGATCGGTTCCACTTCGGGAGGGTCGGAGGGAGGGTTTATGTCAGTGATTTCTGGTGACTCGGACACAAGGGGAGTGTCAACATCCTCTTCCAGAATATCCTCATAGATGGCCATAAAAATATTTTGTTCCTTACATTTGTGGCTTGGGAAATATTTTTCATCACAATTATAACAGAGGCCTTTGAGTTAGCGTTCAACCATTTCATCCCTGGTCAATTTTTGGATTTTTAATGGGGCGAAGGGAGTAGTGGGTTTTATCAGTTTAGGGTGAGGGATAAAGGAAGGCTCACGGTTTTGAGAGGAAACAATTTGTTGTTCTTCTTTAGATTTTTTGGTAGGCTCCACCCAAGTTGTAGGTCGATCCATGAGGACATGGGACCGAATCTCCTCCTTGAGGCCACTGATAAAACACTCTTGAAAGAAAGCATGAGTCATGCCCTCTGTTAGAAAATCCAGTCGCTCAAATGCAGCTATGAAGTCTTCTACTGTGCCTGATTGCTTCAATTTTGTCAAATGGCCCAAATGGTTGGTGTCAGTGTCAAAGCGTTCATAAATCTCAGTCACAAATTAGGTCCAAGCAATATACCCTTGAAATGAAGTTTTTGTCCATTTCCACCATTGCCAACATTCTTGATCTAGATGGAGAACACCATACCGGAGTTTGGCCAAGTCATCTGTAATGTTGTAGAGAGAGAAAAAATGTTCCATTCGGGTGACCCAACCAGTGGGGTCCGAGCCATCAAATTTGGTTACATCCACCCATGGAAGGCGTATGTCCCGTTGAAAGTGATGGGGTTGAAAGGAATGGGAAGAAGTTTCACCTCCAGTCTTTTTATGTGCATCAGGAAAAGAGTCATCGGTAGGGATATTTAGTTTGGTGCAGAGTGATGCAAAGACAGATTCAAGCTGGGTGGTTTGTTCGTGTTTGACTTCCGCCATTGCAGACTGCATGGCTACATTTATGGATTCATTTATGGATGCATCATAGGAGGTAATAGTAGAACTGAGTTGTTTCACTTCTTGTTGGATCTCGAGGAAACCAGATTGCAAGGTGTTGAAGCAAGACTCTAGTTCTTGGCTACGGGTATGGGCCATAAGGATGGGTGAATTGAAAAGGGAGTGGGCGGGGTTAGAAATTTTTGCAAAAAAATGATATGGATGAATGTGATAAGGGAGAAGAGATGAATCTAATGGAATAGGTATCAAATAATGGTGAAAAAAATTCCAGACTTTTTTTTTCTTTTCTTTTTTTTTAGCTGCGGGGTTATACTTTGGTCTGAAGAATGCTGTAGTGATGAAATCCCCAAATTATGAACCAGAGATAAATGTGTATTTACTTAGCAACCCGAACACATATGCACGGCAATAGATCTCGTCGGTTTAATTTGTTTATGTTTATGTTTATGTTCCCCAAGGGTTAGGTATTCAAGGGTTCTACAGACAAGGGTTTACCCTGTGCTATAGCTCTCTGACATATGTGCAGGGTCCAATAGTAGTACTCGTCCCAATATCTCATGGCACTAACTAAGGAGGATAGACCATACCCTTAGTTGTACTACCTGACTACCCAGGTACTAGAGAGTATCTTCCCGAGTGCTGTTCTCGGTGACACTATAGCAGTCCGATGGCTGATAGGTTTATCTAATGAGGGCTTCAAGAAATCTAGGCCAATCCGTACACAGGTGTTGTCTGATGCGCTACCACTCGAAGGGGTACCAACATGGGTTACAAGGGTGGCCAACAGATGTGCGCTTAAGAACCACTTGTATTTCCTACGTGTATGAATCCCTCAACCACAGGTTTATGCGCGTAACGACAGATCTCTGTGGGTTAAAGACGTTGGAATACGTCTCTACCCTGGAAAAAAAATACCCACAATTTATTCCAAGGAAAGTGCTCTGATACCACTTGCAAGATACTAGATATATAAAATATGCAGAACATAAATAAAATGCTAGAAATGACAGAATAACAGTAAAATATCCAGCATAATCTTCACAATACACATAAATGATATAACAATAGAAATAGAAATAGCACTTTGATTTAGAAAGAAATGTTCACAGGCCTCTTCGAGCAGGCAACCTCCAATCGAGCAGTGCTCTGTTACAATAATCTCCAAGCTAGGGTTCTCATACCCTCGACCCTTATTTATACTAAATATGTCTATTAAGAGAAGCATCTAGAGGAAGATCCTTCTAGAAGCGGAAGCTTCTATTAGGTCTTCTTACATCTGCCTTATTCTATTTTATTGAAAGGCCTTATTAATATTGACCTTTCTTACATCCGAATACATTGATCTACCTATGTGCGGGTTAGGACCTTAACAACATCAAGACGAACAATATCCACATGATCAGTTTAAACATTTAACCAGCACCGTTCGATGAACATACATCTGTTTTAATTTTTTAGCATGGAATAACCCTTGAGCGCTTTGGCAAACCACTTGTGCTAACCCATATGTCCATTGACCATGACCACAGCTTAATCGAAATGCATTTCACATTTCGCATTTCGACAATTCGATAATCCTGTGTCAAAGAGTCTTGACACTTCAAGTTACAAAACCCTGAAATAGAGATTAGCTTCATGCTAGCTCCTCCCTCTCACATGACCATCGGTGGTAACCACTGCCTACACCAAAAATTTATTTTGGCATTTCACATTTCGGTGTTTCGGTATTTCTTTTGATGAAGTGTTTCAATACTCCAAGTCACAAACCCCAAAATTTTCGACGTTTCGCATTTCGGCATTTTGGCATTTCACATTTTAGCGTTTTGGCATTTATGTGATGAAGTGTTTCGACACTCCAAATCATGAACCCCGAAATGATTTGATGGATTCACATTTGATCTGGTGGACATAGATCAGAAGGTTCTCATTAACTTCTCGAGGACAGATCAACGGTCATATACAACTCTTATATTGCTACTCCAATGCTTAATCCAACGGATATTACTTAATCATTCATTGAGATGGATGGTTGTCATGGTTTTGGTATTTTGGCATTCAGGACTTCGTGATGTTGAAGTTTTTTCTTACCATGAAAAAATATTGAAATAGAAACTCCTGGAATCCCGAAATAGAAACTCTCGGAATCATGTGACGTGTGTCCCTTTCGGTATTTTGGCATTCGGTACTTCGTGATGTTTGCGTTTTTGCTTACCAAGCAAAAATCCTGAAATAGAAACTCCCGGAATCCCAAAATAGAAACTCCCAGAGTGACAATCTCCAAAATTCAAGCTAAGGGTACTGACTCCTCTTCCAAAGCGCGTTTCACATGGGACCTCGAGTTATAACCAAAAGCTCACCTCCTGGGTTCTTTGCAGTTTCACGTTTCGGTATGTCGAGAGGCATGCTGATCTTCGAATTAGGAACCACCGTGCCTGTGCAAGCTGACCAACAAACTCCCCTTTTGGTGATTTAAAGTTTGACATTAATGACAAAACCAAGTACCATGCAAACTGTGCAAACTGCAATCCCTGCCAACACATCTGCCACCTATACAGGCTATACAAGCTTCTAGTACTTACTGTTTAGAGTTTTAGGTTTTCATAAAGAATTAATCCCTTCAACAGTAGTAGCGCAAACATTCCGTAGCACTATGGTGCTACAAAATAGTCTATTTTTGATGTTCCACCAGTATTCTACCTATAACGCTAGCAAATCACCTAAGACTAATGGCACTGCTAATACCTGAGGTTGCTACCAATTATGTCAACGTTCAAGTGTCAAGGTGCTACGAATTATGATGGCGATACCAAATTTTTAACAGAAGAGTGAATTATATAGGCGGGTGCTACCAAAAGTTTGATATGATACACAGGCGGGTGCTACTAAAAGTTTGACATGATACACAAGCGTGCGCTACCGAAATTTTGACAGGATACACATGCGGGCGCTACCGAAATTTTGACAGAGGATGAATTTTGCACAGAAGACAAACTAGCTTGGCGCTACCTTTTCAAATTTCCTATTTTGAAGGTTGCGCTACAAAGTCACAGGAAATTTGGTAAAGGCGCTACAAAGTGCGCTACTCAGAACGCTACCAAATGATGCTACCAATAGATACCAGGAATGAAGGAGAGCCGAGTTAGCATCTTTATGAATAGCTAATGATGTGGAGATTTGCAAAGACAACAACTGGTAGCATGATGACAATTGCATGCCCCTGAAGGAAACTTGGTAGGCAAGGAGTTGCACATCAAAGGGAGATCAAGTCAATTCAAAGATTGGTTGGATCAGTGACCAACATTTTCCCCTTTTATAGCACAGTTGTTAGTTAAGTTGTTAGAGGGAATAACTTCTTAGATATTTTCATGGGAAGAAGGCTAGCTCGTACCTCCAGTTGTGGCCTCCCCTTTTGTTATAAATAGGTAGTCTAAAGGCTTTAGCAGGTTCATATGGTTGAGATAGGCTCCCTTATATTGTAATATTTTGATAAAGTTACTATGTACTGGTTATGTACTTGATTCGAGACTTCTTGGTTAATAGAAATAAACTTTCTTATTCCAACTTATTTGCCTCTGATGTTGAAGTGTTCATGATTGAATGATTCACATGAATTTTTGTGGTGATATTATGATGTATGTTTGATTATAATATTATTATGATGTTTATTTAGTGACCTTAAACTTTGAACTCAAGAAGATCTTGTGTTAGGGTTTTTCTCCTTTAGGTTGTTTGCAGACCTGATGTTTACAACAACCTCTACATTCCTCTCACTGAATTCTTCCCTCTATTCACATTTACTCCCATTTACCGATTGAATTTAGTCAAGACCTTGATTTCTCGTGCATGCTAGCCCAGATTTATGAGTTAGAACATTATCATTTTTTGTGTTTTATCCATTTGACCCCTCAAAAACTCATTTTCATTTGCACATAACCTGATGGGTACTAGGCTTACCTTCCATGCAATTTGAAGGTGATTCCTAGTGCTAACATATTGGGATGTGTTTAGTCTATTAAAATATCATATAGAAGTATTGAGATTAATGTTGGATAGGTGTAGACAATGTCATATTTCATTGAATATGAAAAAATGTATTTTTTGTGCACATTTTGGAATTTTGTTGGGCCATGTTGTATGTAAGAAGGGATTACTAGTGGATCCTGCCAAGATTGTAGTGATTATGGAATTACCACCAACTACATCAGTACGAAATTTAAGAGATACAATGGGCCATATAGGATACTATAGGAATTTCATTAAAGGATATGTGCAAATTACAACACCCAGGGATAAGTTGTTGAAGAAACAAGCTAAATTCTAGTGGAATGAGGATTGCTATAAAGGTTTAGACACATTGAAGTAGAAGTTAGTGATTGCGCCAATTTTTATATTCCCATATTGGAAGAAGGAATTTCATGTTCATGTGGATGCATTGTCCATATCTTTAGGCACAGTATTATCTCATCCAAGAGAAGGAGAGATAGACCACTCAATTTCATTTGCAAGTAGGAAGATGTCAACAACAAAAAATAACTCCACTACAACCAAAAGAGAGGGGTTGGCAATGGTGTATGCATTGTAGAAGTTTAGACACTATTTTTTGGGTTCTCATTTCAAGATGAATACAAACCATTATGCACTAAGATACTTAGTGAACAAGCCAGTGTTGGGGGGTAGAATTTTCCGTTTTCTGCCAACGTTATTGTTATTTGGAGTTTGTAGTGAGTAGATAGAGCCAAGAGCAGTGTTGCAGAGCCATGAGAAATTCCATAGAGACGAAGGAGTTTTCACAGGTAAAAATATTGCAGAGATGGAACTTCCAAAGGAAGAAATGTCGAAGCATAAGAAAACACAAAATATAGTAGCAAAAACACTACCAGGAGTTGATAAGACTCTTGGGGCATCCTCGTCAAAAGAGAGGTTTTCAAGGGACTACATTCCATTGAGTAAGGATGATGCCAAACAAGTTAAGTTAAAGAAGGATGTCAAGTATGAATTGGTGATGCAAGAAAACCTATCGGGGGTAATCATTGATGAGTATATGCTAAGAAAGGTGCCACATCTGAAATACATGGACCACAACATCACAGATACAACAAACTTCTCCATGTCGAACACCTACTTAGAGCTGAAAATCGATGTAGAGACGGACCTACCCATATTGTTTCTGAAGGTATGGGCCATAGGGTTGGAGTGAGTTGGCCTATTGAATCTATTTAACATCCCACACTTTGGCAGGAGCCAGGAGATTAATGCATGTGTAAAGATGTTATTAACCTATGTGCACGACAACTACTTGTGGCTAGATATGACGATTTTATAGACACATATCTAATTGTGTGAATCATGGGATTACCGTCATAGGGGGAATATCCTACATTATCATTCACAAATAGAAAGAATGAGAAGGATCTGTTAGAGGCCATGAATGATAAATTACACACAGTTAGAGGCGTGCGCGGTTTGGATGTGCCAAGTATATGTGACCCAATGGTACAATTTGCGATGAAAGTGTTGGCTTGAAAATTTCTAAGAAAGTGAAAGAAATACCAAGTGCCTTCAGGCATGATAGATGTGGCCGAGAAATGTGTAGAAGGGGTAACAATGAGTTTGATGTCATTTTTACTCAACCAGTTCCTGATAGACTGCATAGAAGCACCGGACAAAGGATTGGAATTCCACCATTCCGAGTTATTACTTCTAATCATGTTAGAAATGTGGAAAGAACCAGAGGATGAATTGTTTTTGGTTATGAGAGGAAATTCATGCTTGGCCACCAAGTATCGAAAGTTGTGGTACATGATCCATAAGGGGTGACAACTGGACAACGATATTGAATTCTATCTGTATAAGGAAATGATTAGGTAGTGTATCCAGGATAAGACGTGAAGTTTTCCATAGCTTGTAGAAACTTACAAATTGATTGTGTGGTTCATGGAAGACCTCCATCATATGTATATACAAGCAAAGAAATATCTGAGAGAGGAATGGGTCAAGACAAAGTACAGAATAGCAGAGGAGGACATAGAACTAATTATGCAGCACCAGGACATAGACTAGAAGTTCCCATCGAATGAAAAAGAAAAGGAAACACCAAATCTTGAGATTGAGGAAGTATAAGGCCAAGGAAATGACACAAGAAATAAGAGGAAATTCGCAAAGACAAATAAGTGAAAATTAGTGTTGCATTGGAAGAAGCAGAAAGAGGACAAAGAAACGATTCCACCGACACTTACAAAAGATGAATTCAAGAGGTTTGGGGAGAAAGTTAAGGAAATCACCAATGATTTTTTTCAACACGTGGTAGAGTAGAAAGAAGAACTGTACAAAAATATACATGAATAAATGAATACACTGCGCCAATTGATGGAAGCAACCAGGATAACAACTATGCAAAAAAAAATTGAAGGACCAACGAGAAGCAAAACAAGGTTATTAGAATCAAGATCAAAAGTATCTCATGCATTAGAGGTAACAAGGGAGCGCAAAAAAATTAAGTTGGTACCAAAGGTGATTGTGTTCCCATCAACAAAAATGTAGGAGCACGCACACACACTAAGTCACATTGACTTAGTCTTATCACAGATACCAGGAGAAATGTTGCAGGGATTGCAGGCTAGCGTAGCACAAGAATTGAGCTTGCGTGCAACAAAAACATCTGATGAATTGGATAAAGTCATAAGAGATATTGCAAGTATTCAAATTGACTATATAAGAGTTGAACTAGAAAGGGATGCAGCTACACAGAAGGTAGAACAGGTGAAGAAAGCATTTGACTAGGTTTGCAAAGAGATTTTGGAGGTACCAATAGAGGTGGATACTCCATTGGAATATCAGGTAGTGAATATAAAAAAATCCATCTAGGGATTTCGAATGAAAAATGGTTGAGTTATAAAGATGAATGACACCAAGCACACCCCCAAAAGAAAGAGACCAAAGGGAGAAGAAAGTAAGCATTGCAGTGGAAAGTATCAATAATTTGGAAGCATAATGTGTTAAGTTTTACAAAGACAACACAAAATTATGGAATTAGTTGTCGGAGGATTTTGAATTATAGAGTATTGAACAAAAGATTTAAACTATGTAGGGGAAGGATCATAAGAGTAAGGAAGCCATGAGTAGTTTTCCACCAGCCAAGAAGATGATGGAAATGCAAGAGAATAAGAAAATATAATCTAAGATGAACCAACTGAGGATCGGGAAACAACCTCACACGCAACAGATAGAGATGTTGTAGGAAGAAGAATTAAATGTTGTAGAGGAAATAACAAAAGTGCGATGCAGGATCAAACTGTCAAGAAATGAAAGACACTTCCACACTAATCCTAGCAAAAGAGAAGAAAAATTTAATCAAGAATGAAAATGACACAAGCAATCACATAGTACACCGAGATTATACGCTGGAACCCTTAACCGGGAAAAACCAACATTCCTTTGAGCATTCTTCTCTCTTGTTTTCTTATTCAATCTGCATAAAAGGTTACATGTCTAACATTGGTCCACACCTAAGACACAATCAACATCATACCTTCTTTCATGCATAAGAAAAACCCTGCAGCTAATTCGACTTACATATGCATGACCAACAACCTACAATTACACATGCATTAACTTGCATAAGTGCATTCTACGATTACAAGATTAAAGTTTACAATATTACAAAAACACTCTTTGTAGGATTTACAATAGGAAAAACCCTAAATATTGGCGCCCAAAAATGGTTACAGATCCATGCATATCACTGGCTGGAAATCTCGTAAATCCTAGAATTTTGTTATAGTCGACTCCAAGTCGGGTTACCAGTCGACCAATCAACCTTCATTTGGTCTCTAGTCGATCATCTCACGCCCGCACTTCGAACTCTTTTCAGTTGAATTACCATCAATATATTTGACTTCGACTTTTTCCGGTCAATTTCCTCCACCTTAAACTTGTTGTCGATCCACCTCGACCTTGACTTTTGTTGATCCTCCTTGACCTTCAACTGTTAGTTAATTTACCTTGACTAGAATTTAACTACAAATAATATAACAACCAAAATTCTCCCACTTGATGTCTTATTCAGTGAAACAAGAGATTCTTATACTTTCATTCATAGACCTAGGGCAACAATTCCCATTTCCACTCTACACCAAGAGAACTTCACAACACTCACAGACTTGGTCAACGAGTCTGATATGTTTTCCAATGTGTCTAATTTCTCCAGTAGAACCTTGTTACTTTCCACCATATCTCTTACGAAATGGTATTGTACATCAATGTGCTTAGTCTTTGAATGATAAGCAATGTTATTTTCCAAAAATATTGCACTTTGACTGTCGCAACTTACCTTCATATCTCTCTGCTCAAACTCGATTCTTGAACACAACCTTTGAAGCCATACCGCTTATTTTCTTACATGAGTGGCCGCCATGTATTCAACTTCTATTGTTGACAAGGCTACAACTGCCTAACGCTTACTCATCCAACTTATTTCTCCACCGAACATCTTGAAGACATATTCATTGGTCGACCTCCGTCGATCCATATGTCCAGCCCATTTGGTGTCGACAAAGCCATGTGCATCTAATTTACCATTTTTACCTCTAGGGTTTCCTTGGTAGCATATAGCATAATCCTTCATGCCACACAAATACCTGAATACTCTCTTGAAAGTTGTCCAGTGCTCCTTTCCAGGTGTCGACATGTACCTTCTCAACACTCCCACTACATGGGAATGTTTGATCAAGTGTAGACAATCACATACATTAGACTACCAACTTCACTTGCATATGGAACACATGCCATATCCTCTATCTCTTACTGTGTCTTTGGAAAATTTTCAACAATAATCCTTACTCCCTGTTATAGCAAGATTTGCCTCACCATTGCTATATTGCACAGAGGGCCTTTTTCCATTTCCCTATGCATACTTATCATCCCTTGTTGATAAATCCAGAGCTAAAAATATACATTTTTCCACATATATGCACCCTATCAGCTATACAACAAGCGTATACATAGGATGCTCCACTAAAGCCCACGTACATCACGATTTGTGCCAGAAAATACAAAAATGGAGTCAGGTTTCCATATCACGACAAGAGATCTCTGATCCTTGACCTTCCATATATTGGAAATGTTCTGACTCGGCCCTTTAGTTGCATTTTGAAGGCTATAAGAGAACAATTTTGATCCATGGAAAAGAGGATAAAGCATTCAACTTTGAGAGCAAAGTTACTCTAGAGAAATCACTTCATATTGAGTCTCCATACCTTTGTCCCTCAAGGTTGAACACAATGTTCATCCCCCATGCTCTTTCCCTATTGTTGAGAGAACCTCATTGTCTCTCTCCTTTTATCTTTCCTTTGGTGGAGGATTGAAGTGGTGGAGGCCCAGTTGGAAGGAACTTGGTTTCTTGGTTTCGAACCGCGTCGACATGGAAGTCTGTAATGTTGACACTTCTATTGATCAATTATTAATAGAAATACTCCTTTCCCGTCCTATTGATATCATGAAAATGTATGATTATTATCCATGAGCATGTTTGTAATGTTTATTAATGGATTATGCTATCTAATGTGATTACCCCTTTACATTATCATTATATACCTGCTTTGCTTGTTTGTTAAGAACTTATTGTGGATATAAAGCTTTGGGTTGAAGTGCTCAATGATGGTGTTAGGGTTCTATAATTATAGGTAACTCGATTCTTCAACTGCTGATTTGGCGTTTCTCTCGTGATGACGAAGTATGGCTCGGTTGATCCTTTTTTCCCCTCCGTCCATTTCGCCCGATCCTCCATCACCATGCTACATCTTTCATCCACGTTGCGCCCTCACTCCCTTGTCCTTTTGTCCAGTCGACTACATCCCGCTCGAACACCCATCCATGCATAAACCAAACTTAGGCTAAAAAGAAACTCAATAGGTTAATAATGTTAGTAATAAAATTTAGTATAATTAGTTTAATTAAGATAGGCTAGACTAGTTAAATAATCCATTAATTAATTAATTAATAAGTAATTTAGTTAATTAATAATTAAGTTAGTTTGGTTAATCTAGTTTAGTGTTACACATTAAAATAAAATAAATTAATATAAAAACCCATTGAGTAATAAAAAAAAAAAACAATTAAAAATATAAATAAAAACATATAAAACAAAAAAAAATAACAAACACGTAAACAAAATAAAAAAATATTAAAAAGAAACAAAAAGTGAAAAACATAAAAACTAAACTTATCCTAAGTCCTACCCACCCGTAAACATCATATTCCGAAATAAAACAAATCAATAGATATTAAAAATTCTGAATCCCCCCTCGGCATCCGAAGTTTAACGAGAGGGGGGGTCCAGAATGATGTAGTTTGCTTAAACCACCCTTGGAAAGGTGTCAGTTCCACAAACCAGTGGA
>ML795261.1:247625-267137 GCA_009831015.1 Picea engelmannii
CCCCCCCCCCCCCCGCCTAAAGACGCTTACCACCTCAGGGGGGGTTCAGAATACCACCCTCCCCCCAAAAAAACCACTTTCGCAACATTTTGACCAGTTAACTTGAAAAGTGAATTCCTGGCAGAATAAATTGATTTTTGAAAAACAAAGAGAGGTTTTTCTCCGTAACGAGATGAATAACAAAAACCTCTCTTATTGTTTTCACAGGTACCATGATCAGGGAGAATCGAAGCCATCTTCAAGGCCCATTTTTTCAGTTTTTCATTTTCCTGTTGCAGTCCTGATTTTGCGGGAGCTGTTTCAGTGAGAAGGAGGCTTTTGTCCAGAACATGCCCTTATATAATAAAATCCTTCCATTTTTTCCCAGGTGTTAGAATTAAAGAGAAACAAATGTCTGAGTGGACCTCTTTTTTGCAGAAATTCGGCTCGTCTTTCATGGCGGACAGTTCCAGAGTTTTGTGGATTTGTGGCTATTTTTGGCCGAGGCGGTTAAATCCGACTTACAAAAATTGTTGGGGGATCTCTCCTATTTATTCATATGATTTTAATGTAAAAGTTTGTTGATTCTTGCACCCAAAAGGCTATTCTCCGTAATATTTTGTCACATCAACAAGAAATAAAAGTACTTTTGCACAGGATTCCTGCGTGTTAACGTTGGTGAAGTTTTCTCTATTCGTTGAATGTGATCCTTCTCAGTTATCAGTATGTTACTCCCTTTCTGATTTTTAAAGGGAGATTTAGCACATAATTTATCCATTATACTCCATGTCAAGCTTTTAAAAATATAAATGTTTTCCCTCTGATACTATAATGAATAAATTCTTGAATGTTTTTTTGTTGTAGTTGATTATCTCGTATGTTCCTTCTCTACATCATTTTATTTCTAAAGGATCCAACGTCTGCATTACCTTTCCCTATGGAAATACCTTATAGACTTGTGTTTAATTTCAAAATTGTCACAGACCCCATAGCCCAATGGTATTCTTTTGTTGTCTCAACCAGAAAACTTCAAGAACATATCATATTCTGCATAGCTAGCCTAATATCCTATTTCAAACAAATCTAAACTTGACAGAGAGATCCCTCTTTGAGTCTTGGAGGGATAGATCCCTGACTCGAAGTGGTTTTTATGTTGCCTCTGTGATTGCCTTCATAGCCTTGGACAAATTACAGAGTGCTAATAGATGGAACATCATCAAACGTTGGACCGAGGTAGACCTCTTTCTTATCTTGCACATTAGTTTATATAGCATACAATGGAATTGAGTTAATTTCTGCAGTCATACCTGTCTATTGTGGTTTACCCTTGGCCATAGAGAGTTTTTCCCTTGTAACAGAAATGGAAACCATACTGGGGAAAGATCTTTCTTCTAAGGGTTGAAGTACCTTTTCTTCTTGCATCGCTCTTATTCCTTTGTGTTTCTTGTCGTATCACTACTTGGCAGATTCTGTTCACTCTGAGTTTGAGTTTTCATCCTTTTTTCCCTTTCCTGGCCTTGTTTTAAATCCTGTATGCTCCTTTTTCCATGACAGTCATGTACACATGCGTGCTTCCTCTCTGCAAGCTGCGTATATACGTATTATTCTCCCGAACAGTCATGTATACCACTTTTCCTTGCTTGTTTGCTTGGTTTAGTGACTGCTGGGTGAGTTTTGATGGTTGTTGAGCCTTCTTAGGTATTTGTAGTGCCTGTTGAGATTCTATGGATTGACAGGAAGCCCGTTGGGAGTTGAATTTATGGGCATAGTCTTTGTCATTGTTTTTCATTTTTTGGTTTGTCCTTGAACCCTGGGCTGTTTGCTTGGCTGCTTGGTATTCTGCTTGAGTTATTTTGTTTATACACAGTATAATTTATATATCAGGTTGCTTTTGAGTCCATGCATTTTCTCTTTAATATATTGAAAATAAAAAAAATAGGCATTTTGCATTGGTTAACATTTTTGTCTTTGAACCTTTATCATTAGCTTAGTACATTTAGCGAAAGATTTCATTTTACTTCTGAATTGCAGAGTTGAAATTTAAAATTGTACTGTTTTTATTAGCATATCATTCATTGAAAAGTTAAAGGTAGACTTTGCATTATATTCATATTTATCTTTTGTGGAGACATAACATCATGAGTTTCATTTCCATACCCTATTGAGTAATCAAGACCAATAAAATTTACGCTTTAAACTAAAATTAATTAGTCACGATTTTATTTCTAGGGTGCACAAACTAGCCTAGGATTTAGTGCCTTGGAATAGGATTTTGTCAGTAAACTTCTCCAAGGCAATTAAATTGACATATGTGTCTGGGACAGGGAGTTGAGAAGTCCATTATATAATTGGTAATATCAGGAGGCTCCGCTCACAATGGAGTTAATAACAAGGTCGTTCAAAGTTAGTTGAAGGGATAACCCATGGATACTCACCTAGCTTCAGAGATATTTCTATGGATTTATTCATATTTGGGGATCTTTCTAGTACCCATACCTCTATGAGAGGAAATTCTTTCAAGGTTTCGGGCTTTGCTACCCTACCCATATGGTGACATGGAATTACAACTGCTCGCCTGTGGATCAATTGTACAGTGGTTGATTAGTTGCTTGACTTAGGCATCTCATATGTTACTTGCAGGGGTGATTCTAATTGTATCCTGGGTCAGATAGAGATCGGAAAACACACAGCCTTTATGGAGGATTACCTCTCCAAGGGGATCTAACCGACTGGTTGTTAAGCCCACGAGGGCCTCTATAACTAATTATATTACCTCCAAACTTTAGCAGGGAGTCTCAAGTCCCTCTTGGATGAGGCATACCTTCTTTAGTGAGGGAGGCCACTCAACCACTTTAGCCCGTTTGCATGCATATTGGTTGTTTGACTTTTTGGTATGCTCTTTGATTATTAGTTGACCATAGGATTTCGTGCTGAGTCTTTTTATCATGGATAGTGGAGTTCTTTTTTCTCCCTCTTTTACTACTACCCCCCACCATGACGTTTATGGGGGAAAATCCATCCGCTTTTTATGGTATGCAAAATTATGGTACTCAGTCAATGCCTTGGGTCTCTAATAATTTTTCTCATGGTATGTCTTATAAGTCTTCGCACTTTCCATCCTCTGTTTCACCTCCTTATGCGAATACAAGTTTTGGGTCTGGGGGAATGATGCCTATTTCTTATCCCTCTCCATTTGGTGGGAGTCATATCCTTCAAACACCTCTTATGGTAGGAGGTTGGAATCTTCCTTCCTATGAGTCCACTTTATGAGAAGTAATTGCCCAACTATGAAATCATTCTACTTATTACACTCCATCCAATCATCCTTCTTCCACCATGTCGGTTCCTATGAACACTTTTCCCATGGAGAGCCTTCATCTTCCCTCTGGTGTTTCATCCGAGGGGAGTTATTTTTGTCATATGGGTAACCCCCTTCACAAAGTTCCTTCATCTAGGGGCAACATATATCCTCACATGAGTAACCATTGTCATGTCACTTTCGCTTCACAAGAAGATTCCTCAGTGTCGATGCTCCTACAACCCTCTATGAATCGGTATGGAGGAGGATACTATCCTTCTAGAAAGGGATAGGGTGTAAACTAGGATCCTTCCTAGACTAAAATTTATCAGAACCAATCTTTCCTTGGACCTTGGTCTCAAATGCCACAATTCACCACCACCACAAGTCCAGTCACTGTGTGTCATACTGGCGTTATATCACCAACCTTTGCTACTCATGTTAGAGATTGTTGGGCTCCGGATTTATAACATTTTCTTGCTGGTTCTTGAAGATATTGTTTACTCTCCTGAAGTCTTTTTTTAAGCAAATGGAATTATTTATGTGCTATTCATATTCTGTTACACATATATGTTCCGTTGTATACAGAAATCATGAAGTGCTTCCAAAACCACAAATGAGCGAAGAATTCAACTATAAATGCAACAATAATCCTCTTTTGCGGAGAATATTTGAACTTTGCAAAAATGCAGGGTGTTGGCTTGTAGTGGATAATACTTATAAGTATTTTATGTATGATGGGTTGAAATATACTTGTAGAGGCTCCACACATTATCAATGTATTCTCTTTTTCTAAAGCTTATGGTATGATGGGCTGGCGAATTGGATATATAGCATATCCTTCTAAAGCCAAGGGCCTTGGAGCACAACTGCTCAAAACACAGGATAATATCCCAATATGTGCTTCAATCATTGGACACAAGCTTGCTCTGTATTCACTAGAGCTTGGCCCTGAATGGGTGAAGGAAAGGGTTCAAAAGTTAAACAGAGATATAATTTTGGATGCACTGCCACCTCTTGGTGCAAATGATGTAAAGGGCGGACAAGCAGCAATTTATCTCTGGGAAAAGTTACCAAGTGGTGCTTCTGATGATGTTGAAGTTGTTAAATGGCTTGCAAAAAGACATGGGGTTATTGTTATCCTTGGTAGTGCTAGTGGAGGACCGGGGTATGTTCGTGTTTCATTTGGTCCAAGGGAAATCTTTCTTCTTAATTTTCCAGGTAGAAAGATCTCGACAATATTATTCAAGATGTGTATCTTATAATGAAAATTGTTAAGGTCATCATTTACTTCAGTTTCTAAGGTTATTGGGCAATATGCAAAATGCCAGCCATTATAAATACCAAGATAAGTTTGACTCTGAACAGCTAAACAGAGTGCTCTGCGATTTGAGGAGGAATCACTATAGCTGGACCTTTCCTTGACATAATAGTTGGTGCCCTGTGCCACTTCATAAATCCGTGCATGTATAACGCAGGGGGGGAAACTGTTTGTTAAGCATGATGCTACTAAATCGAAACATGTGTGCTGGACTTTGAATCGTTGGTTCTCAACGAGCACTCAACAACTGGCATCAAGTATTTTTCTATGCCACTTCACATATACAGATTTGTGCATGTATAACGCAGGGAAGAAAACCGTTTGTCAAGTATATGTAATCTCATGACACGGGTAAAGGCAATCTTAAATCGATTGGTTATGTAAAACGTGTCTCATTCTCCAGTGATACTCTTAAAACCGTTTTGTAACTACTTGTTTATCTAGGGCGCAAAAGCCATGCATTGTGGGGGGATCTGAAACATTATATACAGAGTTGCTATGCTCGAGAAAGGAGAGAGGAAGATAGACGGAGCATATATTAGATAGAGGAATGGAAATCTCCAAGCACTTGTATTGTTCTTTTCAATAAAGTAGTTAAGAGTTTCATTGATACGATTTCTGTCATTGTAAGTTTGTTGTAAGTTATTCGTTTTCAGTATGCGTTGATTTAAAGAACGACTTGTTGACAGAGAAGGCAGGGCCCCCTTCGATGGAAACAGAGTTGTATACATTGCATTTACAGTAGACTCCATCTTTATATTTGAACACCATCTTTCAACAAAGATTCGATCCCAATCTACATTGTCAGTTTTCTCATTGGTTTAATAGAACAGAAATAACATTTCATTCGATTGCAACAGAGGGTTTAGCATTTCAAGGTTCAAGTTTAGACGTTATATTTTCAGCCATTGATTTCATTTCTTTCAGTTTTCACATTCAGACTACTTAACATTCAGGAACTAGCCTGGATATCTCATGAGATAGAGAAGTTTTCATTCGATTACAATAGAGAGTTTCATTGCATTATAAAATAGAAGGTTGTTGAGTTGTGTGGAGTAATAAGTAGCAAAAACTTAATTATTTTCATCCATCAGTGTGCAGTAGACCTTTTACATGCATATGATCACTTTTTACAGAACAGTTTTATGAAGTTAGTACAGAGTAGTACATAGTAGTGCAGAACGAGTGTAGAACAGAGTAGAGTACAGTAGCTTCTTCCAACAAGTTTCTTTTAGCAGTTCAGAGATTAGTTTGACATTCTTTAAACCCCCTCTTCAACCCTGCATTTCCTGTGATGGTTCCTCTAAGTCTACTTTCCCGGGTTGACAATTAAATGTTGATTCATATGTTATATATTTAGCTCGACAGAGATTGGTCAACAACCTCTACGAGTCATGTTGAAGACTTGCAACCAGCCACTACAAGTCATGTTGGGGGCACAAGTCCATTCACTACGTGTCATATTGGCGTTATATCACCAACCTTTGCTAGTCAAGTTGGAGATTGGTCGACAACCTTTGCGAGTCATGTTGAAGACCTACAACTAGCCACTACAAATCATGTAGGGGGAACAAGTCCACTCACTACCTATCATACTAGAGTTATATCACCAACCTCTGCTAGTCATGTTGGATATTGGTCTACAACCTTTGCGATTCATGTTGAATACCTGCAACTAGCTGCTACAAGTCGTGTTGGGGGCACATGTCTTGTCACTTCTAGTCACAGTGCACATACATCACCAACCACTGCTAGTCATGTTGGAGATTTGCTACTAGCCTCTACAAGTCATGCTGGGAGGATGTCACCAACCACTGCAAGTCATGCTGGGGGAATTCATATGATTGAGAAGCCTAGACAGCTCAGAAGTAAGCCTAGATTCCTTTTTAGGACTTGTGAAGGAAGTCACCTTACTTGTTTGTGTCCCATTACTGCTAGGATACCAGAAACATGGGGCTCACCTAAGGGCCCTTCGGGTTCTAAGGCATCCATGGTTTGACAAAATTTCATTCCTTCTTTGGTTGATACAACAGTCATGCCGATGAAATCTTCTACTAAAACCCCTTTCCCTTTAGGGGTTGATGCATCCTTTGACCTTGTTGTCTCACATCCAGTTCAACTTGTGGTCATGTCGATGCAATCTTCGATTGACATCTCTCCTATGTTCAGGGGTGATGTGCCTCTTGAACTTGTTGTCTCACATCCTATTTAACCAATGGTTGAGGAAGTGGTCGTATTGATGCAATATTAGATTGATCCCACTCTTCTCTTGGAGAGTGACATGTCTAAGGAAGCGGTCGCGCCAATACAATTCTTGGTTGATCTCGCTCTTCTGGTTCTGGTTCTATACCTTCTATGCCATGACCTTAGAATTTCTAGTACTTCACCTTCTAAACAAGAGAGAGTTTTACTCTTCCCGAGTTCTCTCTCGCCAAGTCTTGACGAGGTTCTGTTTGATTGGGATGGTCTTGTGGGGAATGCATCTACCTATGTCTTTTCCAGGAAACGACATTATACAATATAAGATGGAGACGATAACCTCCATTATCACTTTTTCCTCCTCAACTTGGAGATCTTTGGGTCTTCCTGAGATTGTGTCGATTCTTCGTAAGATACCGACATTCCATAGAAGGTCCACACGAGAACCTTGGCCTCCCCCGTGGCTTGCCGCCTAGAATCATCCAAACGAGTCTTAGTTAAGCTCTTTTCCGACTCATCTAAAAAACAAAAATATCGCCAAGTGATTTGTCCCTTTCACAGTCATTAAACTGGATTTGAAAGGTCATGAGTATTGGTTAAGCTCTTTTCCAACTCGTTATCAAAAATAGAAAATATCACCGAGTGAACTTGTATTTTTCACACTCATAAATTGGATTTGAAAAGATGTCTATTTGGAACAAGTTTACCCATTTTTCACACCAAGTAGACTACAAGACATAAAAAAGGATATTTTTGGCGTTAAGTTTTGATTTCATCTCATGCCCTTGCTTGCAGTATTGAGCCTTTAGCTGGTTCTCGCTTTGCGTTATAAATCATTTCCTTAGCCGTTTTGCATCCTTAACCAAGCATAGTCTTGTTTATATCCTTCACAATTTGACACCCTATACCGTGGAGGAAACATCACCCCAAGTGTCCATCTCCTGCATGTGTTTCCTTGCATTAAGCATACGTACGTTCCACTATTGGAACTAGTTTTGCTTACTTGCAACACTCGTTTCCTCCTCTGTATCATAGCATTCATATGTTATGAAACAACAAAAAAGGATGGGTGGGAAGAGAGTACTATATTATAATTGGCAGCAGTTGTGTCGCCTTTGAACAGAGAACAAAATTATTGAGTCCTTGTGTCATCATAATTTTGGGTTTTAGCATGGCCTTAGGAAGATGATCTCGTTATAGAGTTTTCTCTACCGATTGGTTACTCTTCCAGTCCCTATAGAGAACATTATTGATGCCTTCTGCATCTAATAGTCGCATCATTGAATCTATGCTACTGGATTCCTCCATATGTATCATGCTCTTGTTCAAAGGAAGTCTCACAACTTGTGTCGGCCACTCCTTAGAAATATTGACTTTGCATGTTGGCGATACCCTCATTTTGTCTCAGAATCACTTGATACTATGGTCTTATCATGCACCTTGGCCCTACTTACATCATCAGTAGGTCACCTTGAACCCAACAATCGACATTTCATCATTGGTCATTGACTGGGTGGTTTCCTTTGTGTTCGAAAGCAAGACATATATTCACACATTGGGATTCGTGCAGTGTCTTGAATTCCATTAGCCTTAATGATGGTTTCCTCGCCTCTATTAGCATTTTTCATCATTGGTTGCTATTCAGAGGGTCTTTTTCGTGTACCGCTTGCATTTGATACATGCAAAAGATGCACAGGGTCATTGGTTCATGAACATGTTCTTTGTCTAATCTCCACCAAATCATGAAGCTCCTTCTTTGTTCCTCATGCTGACTGATGAGAGATTCCTTAATGCTCTCCTTTCAATGGGTATATTTCCATCGACTTCAACTCATCTATTCTGGATATGAGACCTAGAGTTTTATGAGTACCTTGAGTCTTGTAGTCATTAGTGGTAGGCTCTCTTGCCATTGACAAATGGGAATACATCAATGTCTCTTGATCAATGGATTTCTTAAGTGTTCAACACCGAATCCTTTATTCACACTTGTAGGAATGTACTCGGTGCCTTGATACCTTCTTTCATTATTGGTAGGTTGTCTCGCATTTGTTAACGGTTTACCTCAATGACTGGTAATCAAACGATGTCTCATTATGTTCAACCTCAACTCCTTTATTCACATGATGTAGAATTGCACCCTTGGCAGATAGTGTAGAAGATTTGAAGACATCACTGTGTGGCCGCAACTTTCCTAAGTTGTTGCTTCCCTTTCATTGGACCAACACCTGTTCGACTTTAGTGATCATGGGAGATCAGATTGTACTTCATGGTATACAAATATCTTCAGATTGATTTTTGAGATTGGTTTTCACTGGGTCTTGTTCATGACTATGACAATTTTTGGCATATAACCGCAATTGTATCTACCTATTCATGGCCACAGACAATTATTTGGTATATTTTCCACATGGATATGTATTATATTATTGAAAACCATGTATGCAAAGTCAGTACAAAATGTAATAAGCAATCGAGTTCATCCAGCTGGTTCTCTACCACTCCACTCCTAGGTTATTCATAATGTATTTCGGCCATCACAGATACTCCTTTGATATAACACATTAGGGGGCATCTATTATAGAAAGATTAGCCTCACCATTGCTATCTTGCATAGAGGGCCTTTTTCCATTTCCCTATGCAGACTTATCATCCCTTTTTGATGAATCCAGAGCTAAAAATATACATTTTTCCACATATACGTGCCCTATCTACTATACAACAAGTGTATACACAGGTTTCTCCACTACAACCTGCGTACATTGGGATTTGTGCCAGAAAATAAAAAAATGGAGTCGGGTTTCCATATCACGACAAGAGATCTCTAATCCTTGGCCTTCCATATACTGGAAATGTTTTGACTCGGCCCTTCAGTTGCATTTTGAAGGCTATAAGAGCACAATTTCAAGCCATGGAAAAGAGGAGAAGCATTCAACTTTGAGAGCAAAGTTACTCTGGAGAAATTACTTCATATTGATTTTGCATCCCTTTGTCCCTCAAGTCTGAACACAGTGTTCAACCCCCAAGCTCTTTCCCTATTGTTGAGAGAACCTCATTGTCTCTCTCCTTTGAGATTGCCTTTGGTGGAGGATTGAAGTCGTGGAGGCCCAGTTGGAAGGAACTTGGTTTCTTGGTTTCGAACCATGCCGACATGGAAGTCTATAATGTTGACACTTTTGTTGATCAATTATTAATAGAAATACTCCTTTCCCGTCCTATTGATATTATGCAAATATATGATTATTATCCATGGGCATGTTTGTAATGTTTATTAATGGATTATGCTATCTGATGTGCTAACCCCTTTACATTATCACTATATACTTTATTTGCTTGTTTGTTAAGAACTTATTGCATGTATAAAGCTTTGGGGGGAATTTCTCAATGGTGGAACATCATCAAACGTTGGACAAAGGTATTCCTGTTTCTTATCTTGCACATTAGTTTATATAGAATACAATGGAATTGAGTTAATTTATGCATTCATACCTGTCTGTTGTGGTTTACTTGTGGCCATAGAGAGTTTTTCCCTCACAACACTCCCACATGAATTGGCACCTTCACTAGTTTGCAATCTTGCATGTTGAACTATTTCAGAACTGTTTCAATATACTTTGTCTAATTCAACCAGATATTTCTAGAGGCTCGATATCTCTTAATATCCATTCCCATAATGAATTTAGTTGCACCGAGATCCTTCATGTCGAACTTGGAGGATAGTTTCTTCTTCACCTCCTTTATTGTGTCCATGTTGTTTCTAATAAGAAACATGTCATCGACATACAAAGCTACATATATGAAATGCCCACCTTCTTCCTTGGAATATATGCAATGATCATATTTTCTTCTCACAAATCCCAAAATAAGTATGTATGTGTCAAACTTATGGTACCACATACTTGGTGATTGATTTAGACCATAAAGGGATCTTTTGAGTTTTCACACCAACTCTTGCTTTCCCTTTACTACAAATCCTTTAGGTTGTTTCATGTAGATTTATTCTTCTAGGTCCCCATGTAGGAACACTATATACACATCCATCTATTCTATATCCAGATAGAATGCTATAGCCAGAGATATTAGTACTCTAATGGAATTTAGTTTTGCAATAGGGGAAAAAATCTCACTGAAGTCGACTCCCTCAAATTGGGAATATTTTTTAACCACCAGTAGAGATTTGAACTTCTCGTCTTGTCCTATAGAATTCATCTTCTTCTTGAACACCCACTTTCTACCCATGAGATTTATTCCACTAGGTAACTTGACTAAATTCCATGTCTCATTCTTGTACAAGGATTCCATCTCTTCAACCATGGTCCATGACATCCATTTAGAGTTTACCCTCTGTCGAGTCGACTGCCTCACCGACCGAATTGGACTCATTGTCGATGGAAATTATATGAATGAGGAACGAAAGTCGGGCATGATATACCTCTCAAATGGTTTTATTATTCTTTCTTACCTCCTTACCACTGAACTCAATTGTTCCACCTCTTCCTCATATTTAGTCAACTCAACTGAATCATATTCTTCATTCCTTAGTTCAAACCACATCGTATTAGGATTATTCTTGGTCTGAACAACTTCCTCGAGATAATACTTACCTTCGAATTATTTGAAGACCACATCTCTAATGTACACAATTATCCTTGATGTAGGATCCCAGAGCTTATATCCTTTCATCCCTTCCTTATATCCAATGAAAATACATTTGATTTCCTTCTTTTCCAGATTGCTCCTCTTTTCCTTGGGAACATGCACAAATGCATCACAACTAAATACTTTGATATGTGCCACAGAAGGATTCTTACCATACCATACCTCATTTGGAGTCGTGTCAAATAACATCGACGAAGGAGACATATTTACCATATATCTTGCAGTCTCAACTGCTTCTGCCTAGAATTCTTGTGTGAGCCCAACACCACTGAGCACGCTCCTTGCCTTATCCATCATAGTTATTTTCATTCTCTCAGAAACTCCATTTTGTTGTGGGGTATATGGTGTGTTATTTTGGCATGCTATGCCACACTACTTATAGAACTAATCAAATTCCTTTCCACATAATTCACCACCATTGTTAGTTCTAATCACTTTAATCCTCTTCTCTATATGGTTTTCCACTTGAGATTTAAACTCCTTAAATCTCTCAAAGACCTATGATTTCTTCCTCAGAAAATATATCCACGTCTTCCTGGAAAAATAATCTATGAAGGAGACATAGTACAGGGATCCACCAATTGAAGGAACTGTAACTGGGATAAATACATCACTATGCACCAGTTCTAGAATCCCATTTTCCCTTGTTGCTCAATATAGGAACCGCACCGGACTTTGTTTTCCATATATGAAATGTTCACAAAAGTCGACTTCTAACCCACATTCAGTAAATCCTTTGACCATACCTTTAATTTTCATAGATCGAAGTCCTTTTTCTATAATGTGTCCCATCCTCTCATGCCATAGCCTGGTCGAGTCAATTTTATCATGTCTTGTTGAGTCAACTTGAACCAACTTTTCTTGAGTCAATTCAAGTTGTGTTAGCATCGAGTCACATTCGAGTCAATTTCAAGAGAAACAATGATTTTGCATCTAGTCGAGTCATCATTCTGTAATAAATTGTACAAGGTACCAATCCAAACTCCTTTCATTAAGACCATTGCACCTTTGACCATCTTGCATGAATCCTTTTGAAATAGAGTATGCACACTTTCATTACTCATCTTGCTGATAGATATCAGGTTTCTTTCCAAACCAGGAATTTGTAGCACACCTCGAAGGGTTCTTTTCCTCATATCCTACAATATCAGTCAGAATCTTTCCTGTCTGAAAATTCTGGTTGTCGAGTTATCTCTCAAGAACACACCACCCCCATCATATCATTCATATTCATAGAGCCATTCTTTATGTGCTGTCATATGATAGGATGCTCCTGAGTCGATTATCCAAACACCTTGATCTGACTTTGTACTGGTCGACACTAGGTACACATCACATCCCTTATCTGAGGTTGTCTTTCTCTCAGTCGACTTCTTCTCATCGGATCCAACACTGACTTATGTTTCCTTCAACTTACAGTCCTTTTTAGAATGCCCAACTTTACTACATTTCCAACATATTTGCATCGACTGAACCGGGGATTTAGATCTACCCTTCGACTTGAAATTTCTACTGGAGAATATTCCTTTATCTCTATATACCGATCGACCTCTCACTACTAGATCATCTTTGTTCTATCCTTCCATGTTCTTTCTTCTCATTTCTTCCTACAAAAGAGAAGGAACCCCATCCTACAATGCTAGTTTGGTTGTATTACGCCCAATAGCCACAATTAAGCTATCCCAGGATTCTGGAAAAGAACATAATAGGTTGATACACTTATCCTCATCAATGATCTTAATATACACAAACAATAAGTAGATCAACATGGTATTAAACACATTTAAATTCTCAGTCACCGAAATACCATCACTCATCCTTAGAAGATATCGTTTCTTACTGAGAAACAAATTATTTACTAGATATCTCTACTGGTATAAGCTTCCCATATTGTCCCACAGTTTCTTGGTTGAATCTTCACTTGAGACATTCAACAACACTGAATCTACAAGAAAAAGGTGTATCATACTTTTTTCTCTTATTTCAAGTTTCTCCCATTCTTCCATCAACATGTTTGTTGGTTGGGTACCTGGACAAACCGTTGTCCATTGTTCTCGATCTACAAGAAGATCTTCCATTTTAATCTTCCAAATCTCAAAATTTTGGCCATTGAATTTTTCTATCTGTTGTTCCTGAGTTTATACTTAAGGCTTCAAAGTATAATGTCAAGGCATCCAAAAAATAAAGAGAGATTTTAATATGAAAAGAAAATCAATTCTTTAGGGAAAGAAGCTATGGATGATTTCTAAGTTGTCTTTCCCTAGCTTCCCAACATTCCTGGATGCTTATGTCCTATTCAATCACTTCCCATGAATGTTCAAGTTCAACCCGGGTGTTAGTAGTCTCTAAGATGGTATTAAACAAGTTAAATGAAATTATGGTGTGATCAGTGAGACTGGGCTCAATATTGGGGTGCCTTTCAACAAGTACATTCATGGAGAGAAGAAAGTTAAAAGATTTGTTGTTTTTTATGTTGCTTTTTCTATTTTCAATTATGTGGAAAAAGTTCCTAAAGTTGAATTAATGGTATAACAGTTCAGAGGTCGTTTTTTGTGTCTGAGTCAAATTGAAAATAATAAATGCAATGAAAGAAAATATAAAGTTGTTTAAAGAAAGAGAGGCATCAATCATATAAGAATATCAATCTGCTACAAAAGAATAAAATAGATGCGAAACCTTTAATGAAGTGTAAAAAAATGGCAATCTAACTAACTCACAGTTCATGTATTTGCTAATAGCCAATACAGAGAAAAATATGTAAATAGTTAGATAACTAAATAAACATATAACCACAGTATATGTTGTACTAAGTTGTGATTAAACATTCATCAAAGACATATGAATAAAGATGATGGAATATGAAAGAACAAAGGAACACATAACTCAGGATTCATGGAATATGGAGTCTTTGATTTGAACTTGTCTTAATTCTTTTAAAAGAGAGATTTTTCTATTACCATTGGCCAGGAAAAATCACTTCTTTAAGTCTTTTGAAATTATATTTATTCAAAAGGTTACCAACCCTACATGGTTGAAATTCTCCTTACTCCTAGATGATAATGGTTACAAAATAAAAACTTGAACCGTTTCACTTGGTTACTTTCTATTTCTCTCTCATACCAATAGAATGAGCATGCATATGTTACTTCATTGATTCTTTGAAGTACTTCCTTCACCTGGCTCGAAACACTTGACACACCTTCTTATAAATTGTACTAATATTCTTGAAGGCTCTGTCACATATTTTGCCTCAAAAAGATACAACGTTCTCTGTAATTGTGACAACCTGTCTTCAATCCTTTTATCTTTAAAAATGATTAACTGTAACTGTAGATTTGGCTTCACTAGCCATGTATCTATTTGAGCAATGAAAACCTGATTTAGTTGTGAAATTTCAGCCTGAGATGTCTCTAGGCCTTCTTTTATGTCTAGTTGATGTTTTACAATGTTAATCTATCCTAGTACTTTAGAACAATCATCATTCCCGAGGGATAGTGATTCTTTGTTAAGTAAATAAAACATTTCTTCACAATCCTCTTTTATTTCCTTGGCTGCTCCTTTACTCTCAGATATATTGGCCTCCCATGTATTTAATATTATGTCACCTCTGATTTTCTCTTCAACAGCCAATCTGGGAGTTACAGATATTTCTTCCTTAGAAGATGACACGACTGCTTTTTGGAAAGTGATTAGGGCTACAGTTGCCTCTCTTTCTCTAAAATCAATATTCTCTAATGATTGATTTACTTCTCGAAAATAATTTTGGATTATCTCTACTTTAGAAAATAGGTTTTGTTGTGTTGCTTCCAGTTTTTATTTCACTTCCATTGCTTGAGCTTGAAACACTATTATATTTACAAGCTTTCTTTCAGTAGAACTTAATTTAGCTTGTAGTTGACTTACCGACTCTTCTTGCTGAATGACCCACCCTTGAATTTATTGAGTATTCTTGTGTATCTCTTCAATATCATATTTAAGTTGTTGAATTTCTTGTCTTTATTCGGCTCTAGCCTGTTCGATTCATTTGCTAACCTTGCTTTTGATATTATTCTCTCTATTCCTTATTTTATATCGCAACTGACTTATCATTTGATTCTTTTGCCTCAACATTTCTTTCAGATTATCAACAGAGAATAATTTGGTTGTTGCAAAAGCTCCCAAAGAGCATGCCACCTATGTAGCAAAATGTTCATCTTCCAAATTTTGTCCATCTAATAATACTCTGTGCTTTTTGACCATTGTACCTTCTTTCAGGTGCATTTCTTGTTTCACCACAACTTTCCTCTTCTTACTAGAAAAGAATTCCGATGGAGGTATCTCTTCAATAGGGATTGGGGTAAGATCTCTTACGTATATAACTTTGAGACTGGGTGTCCCAAAAGTTGACTATAAAGGGGTTAATGTTGTAATAGGACTGCCTAACACTGTGAATTTCATTCTTTCTATTGTTATGGAGGTATCAGCAGGAGTAGTTGACAATAAAGGGAGTATCATTTGATTTTGTTTTAGAAGTGTCTCGGATTTAAACTCTGTTTCAAACTCTGGATGTTTTACCTGTGAAGTTTCTAATCCTTGCGAAGACACTTCGAGATTCTTTGGGGTTTCCTTAGTAGTTTGTTTACGAGAGGACTTTGGTTCAAAACTTGGAGGTATAATTCCTTGTTTTGGAGGAGTGATTATCGATTTTCCCTGTAGTATCTTGGGAAACCCACTTTGTCTATGTTTTTGGAAAGTGAAAAATATGGTCTGTAGGTCAGGGGGTAACACTTGGATTCTATCTAGTACCTCCTCATAAGCTCTGATTCCTTTGAATATGTCATCCCAGGGGGAGTCTTCATGCTCATATGTTTTCATATTTCATTGAGCTAGGTGATTTCCCACAATTTGATATGGATCATGCCTTTTGAACTCTACGTCCACCAGTTTAACATCCTCTAATTCTACAACTTCTACCTTGGAATGGCCAAAATTTAGCAGTGAAAACCTTCCAACCTGTAGAGGAAAAGCTGGCCAGAATTTCTTCTGAGATGTTTTTATCTCTTTGTTGATGCCTCATGTTCTCATTTGGTAAGACCCTTCTTTTCACACCAGTATTTCAAGTAGAAACTTTGGGAGATCATGAGGGGGAATTGAGCATCCGAAAACTCTAATATAAGATAAATTCTCTTCAATAAACCAATCTGCAATTGTTTTAAGGTTTTCCATAATTTTCTTTGAAATCCAAGTGGGTGGATAACCATATAATCTTTGATCCACAGGAATCACTACATCATGAAAAATTTCATAAAAGAAATAGTTTACCTTTTCTTCCCATAATTTAGAATGATAAAAATGGATAGGTTCTTTACAGGCTGGGTTCCAGTTCCAATTCATCAATGGAAATGGAGTTATGTAACAGATGGCATCCATGACATACACAGACATATAAAAATCTGCAGGTTGGCCTTTTGACTTCGTTGTTTGGTACTCAACAATTTCTTTGGTTAGGTTATCTGATAGAACCTTAGCCCAATCGAAATTGAAACCCTTGGCTACCTCATGCATGATAGATACCTATTCCACTGGGAAATGAGTAGGTCTTTTCCTTCCAAATAGTCTACATAACATCATGGATATATAGACCATATATTCATTTAATGATGCGGTGGCATAAACAACATGAGAATCAACTCTAAATTTCGCTGGAATTACCCACCATGTTTTAACTATATCTGGGTAGGTTCGGTCAAATTCTGCACATTCCTTTCATTGAAAATCTTCTACGAATGCAACATTATAAATATATTTAGAAATAGGGGATATCATGTACATAACTTGAACGTGTTCTGGCCTGAAAGAGCTGACAACGGCCTTTTGATGATTTATGATGCTCCTGGTTTGCACATCGATGTTCTCTAGAGCCCATTTTATCATGTCATTGTATGGCATGAGCTTCATTCGTGTAGTTGTTTTATGAAGTTTAGCCTCTGCTATAACTCTAAGTTTAGTTCCGAGCTTATCATTATTTTTGTCTCCATAATCATCTGGGAAATTTATGACTTCGCGCTCCAAGATTTCAAAAATATGCATCCAGGACCTAATTGAATCTACAACATTTGGTGTGGTATCAGACATAACATCCAAGTTCGGATTTGAGCCTTCACCACCCTCATCACTCTTCTTCAACGTTTTCCTAGGTGCCATGATGCCTCTAATCAAAAGAGAATACTTGTTACAGAGGAGAAGGCGTAAGATTTTCTTGAGTAAAACTTACTACTTTGCTGAAAGTGAGAATGAAATTTGAAATAAAAACTTTTAATGACCCTGAGTCTGCCTTAATTCGAGCGTGCTTCTACGTATGATGAATTTATTTGTTTTAATGAGGAGTGTACAACTGGAGATACACGCCTTACGCTACAAAATATTTCCATTGATCTATAATAAATATTACCAAATTTCGACATTTCACGACCGAGAGTTTTGGATGTAACAACATTGAAGTATCCCAAAATGTGAATGTGCGAAAAATCAATTTATATCATTAACTGTTTTTTGGTTAGAGGTTAAATTAAACAAGCTTAAGAACCTAATGTTTTCTAGACTTCATTCTTCAGGTTTTTTTGGGCATGATGAGTGATAATTCCCCAATTCCCAAAAATGCGACTGGTCAAAATTATATTAAGTATGCTTAATTTTATTTTTTTAATTAATCACAATTAAATAAGGATTTCACGACTTTGTATATAGAGATTTTAAGCTATCGTTTGAGGCGGGATTTCTGAAATGTGAAATTACGATACGTTTTAATTACCATTAAACATTTTTAATCGTTTTAATTAACTCGGTTTAATTTTTAAACTAACTTTCGTGACTTCGCATATAAGGATTTCAGAGTTTATTGTATGTCAAACTGCTTATATCGCGAAACCCCGAAACCCGATACTTTGGAAGTTGTCTTTGTTAGAATATTTAGACACTTAGGAGTTAGTTAAGATCTACTTGGTCTAATATGTCGTTAGGTAAAAGTGTGTTTATTTAGTATGCATTAGTATGCATTTGTACTTAGGAAATCCGACGGTCATGATATGTTCCCGACATAGAGTGATCCGATGGTTCATACTCTCCTCGATCTTAACGGCCATTGATCCGTGGCTTAACACCCGATTGGTCCATGATATCTATTTAAAGAGCATGGAGGGTCATTTGCCGATGATCGATTGTGAGAAACTCTCTTGTAAAATCCCTTTGTAATCTTTTTCTTTGCATTAATAAATTGTTCCAAGTGGCTGCGTTGGCTGGGGCCGTGGATGTTTCCCAGTAGGGGTTTTACCACGTGAAAACATTGGTGTGTTGATCTTTGATATGGTTATGTGAGTGGTTACTGAATTTGTTTGTCCTCTGTTGGAATACCTGTGTTTTCGAACATGGTATTAGAGCCTGTTTGAAGACCCGCTCCTGTTGTAGATCGAGATCGTGAAGCCGAGTTGCCTCATCTCCATTTTCTGGAATTTCCATACATTTCTGGGCTGAGAGGACTGTTCCATTGCATCCGTAGAACTCGTTTCATTCAGGAACACTTTTCGTTTCACTCAAAAAGGTTTCCGTTTGCCCAAGATACGGCCATTACAGTCAGATCCGGAGGTATAAAGTCTGAATACGCATTTTTTTTTAAATTTTTGCAAAGTTTCGATTTTATTTCAGTTTGTATTTTTTATTTCCGGGCTGCTACTCTTTTAGATCTACGTATGCTCTTTTCCCTGTGCCTTGTGCGATCTCGGAAAACCAGAAACAGATAGGAAAAGGTGCATCTTCCGGGTAAGCTAACCGAGATCTAACCCTTGTTGTCATCGAGAAGCGAAATTTTTTTCTTGTGTGAAAAGAGTTTTTTTGGAGCATGCTCTCCAAGGCCGTTAACAACAACAACAACAACAACACTAAACATTACAATATGTTTTGCTAGACCATTTGGTTAAAACTTGCCTTATTAAGTAAGAGGTCTTGAGTTCAAGTCTCTCTTTTGTTACCTTTTTTGAAAACGTTCATGCTATAAATTGTAAAGTGCATTTCACTTCAAGTATAA
>ML795261.1:270569-309658 GCA_009831015.1 Picea engelmannii
AGGAATTTTTCTTTCCCAGTCTAAGTATGCCTGTGACCTTCTTCGTCACTTTCACATGGATGATTGTAAACCATCCCCTTCTCCCTTCCAGTCTGGAGTCAAGCTTTCTGCCACTTGTACTTCTCCTGAAGTTGATGCCACCCGGTATCGTCAGTTAGTTGGTAGCCTCTTATACTTGACTCATGCTCGTCCTGATCTTTCCTTTGTTGTTGGTCTTGTTGCCCTATATATGAAAACACCCCATGAAATCCATTGGAAAGAAGCTAAAAGGATACTTCACTATGTTCGTGGTACTGTTCAGTTTGGGATACATTACAGGTCAGGGGGGACTCCCTTATTGGTTGGTTTCACTGACTCAGATTGGGCTGGCGACTCCGATGATCGGAAGTCTACTGCAGGTTATGTTTTCAACCTTGGTTCAGGACCTGTCACTTGGGCCTGTAAGAAACAACAGGCTATTGCACTTTCTTCAGCAGAAGCAGAGTACCGAGAAGTGGTAAATGCAAGTCAGGAAGCCCTGTGGCTTCGACAGATCCTTTCAGAGTTTGGATTCCAGCACCAGCATATGACCAGACTTTGGTGTGACAATCAAAGTGCCATCAAGCTCGCCAAAGACCCAGTTCAACATCAGCGTAGAAAACACATCGAGCTACACATGCACTTCATCAAAAATCTCATTCATGATCAAGTTATTGAAGTGATCTTTTTCCCTACAAAAGATCAAATTGCAGACATTTTCACAAAGTCTCTTACATAAGCGAAGTTTTCCTAACTTCGATCTATGTTAGGAGTTCAGGAAGTTGTCATTAAGGGGGGATAGGCTCTAATGCCTCCTTCCTTCTCCTATTGTGTCATTATTGTAAATCCTTCAATCCTATCCCAAGTTGTTCTTAAGGGGGGATGTTAGTATATTTAGACACTTAGGAGTTAGTTAAGATCTACTTGGTCTAATATGTCATTAGGTAAAAGTGTGTTTCTTTAGTATGCATTAGTATGCATTTGTACTTAGGAAATCCGACGGTCACGATATGTTCCCGACATAGAGTGATCTGATGGTTCATACTCTCCTTGATCTTAACGACCATTGATCCATGGCTTAGCACCCGATTGGTCCATGATCTCTATTTAAATAGCATAGAGGGTCATTTGCCGATGACCGATTGTGAGAAACTCTCTTGTAAAATCTCTCTGTAATCTTTTTCTTTGGATTAATAAACTGCTCCAAGTGGCCGCGTTGGCTGGGGCTGTGGATGTTTCCCCATAGGGGTTTTACCACGTGAAAACATCGTTGTGTTGATCTTTGATCTGGTTATGTGAGTGGTTACTGAAGCTGTTCGCCCTTTGTTGGAATACCTGTGTTGCCGAACAATATTAGTGTTTTGACTTTTTAAACAAATGACGACTCCAACATTTAAAAAGCTTTTAGACCATTGGATTAATCAGAAGGCTTCATTCGATGATGGTGTCCAGTGCATTCTTGTTCTTTTTTTTATTTAAATAAAAATGAAACTTCTTTTAGTCTAAATTTTAGAAAAATATATATGTTTCAACATAGCCTCCATCTAGGGATCTCGTCTCCTTGCAGGATGAGAAGAACATGTAGACCGAGTCCCTTTATTGGGTAAATGGAGTCATTATTGCAATTATGTGAAACACATTATGAAAGAAAACAAAAAGAAGGACTTATGACTTCATCCATACCTCCAAAAAACTTTCAAAACCTAATCATTCATCAATATTGAATTCAGGCTTTAATTACTTCCTTCTCTTAAACTGATTTTAGAATTGCTTGAGATAATCAAAATAGCCTTAATCAATCTATCAGACTTTGTTCGATTTTATTCCCATCAAGGAAAAGTGATTTCAATCTTTTAAACGGGGAGTCTCGTGTTAACTTAGAATGTAGATCTAGCCTGAAAAAGGAAATAGTTGTCAGAGTACATTATAATACATGTATACCAGCCTTATAGATATCATAGACATTGATTCATTGTTAGTGAGCCTGTTCAGTACCCCGTTGAAGTTATCTAATTCCCATATTGAATTTCCTTTCATCACTTCAATTAATAACTTTGCATTTAAATGCTGAGATGAGGACAATCATTTTATGAATTTCCTTTCATCATCTCTGTTTAGACTAGATGGGGGTAATCATTTTATGAATTTCATTTCATCATCTATCTTATATTTAATCAAACATGAAGTGAGGGAAATCAATTTGTACATAATAAAATATAACAGGGATGATATCCATTTATATTTTAGCAATAGAGGTCTATTAACTCACTTTGATTACTATGAACTAATCCTTTTCTGACTATCAAAACATCTTCTCTTACCAGGAATTTTTCATGGGGAATATTTATTTTCCAAGGACTTTCCTTGAGCGAATTTAATCAGTTTAATTCTGGTAAAAGGATTAACGAAATTAAGCTTAACTCAAACATACTTTGTATTTCAATTAAAGTTAAGAATATCATTAGAATTCTTGCCTGTTCTCAAGTCGAAAACTTGTTCTTAAGCTTTCAGAGTCGAAGTGAAGCTCTTTTCTTCTTCAAAGATTAGAAAGAAAAGTTTATTTTTGTAATTAAACTTTTTTTTTATTAGGTGACAATATTAACTGAAATGAAACTTCTGAAAATTTAACTAATATCTTTTTGAAAATTTTGACTTGAGTTAACAAGACGAAAGTTCATACCTTGGAATTTTTCTATATTTTCTGTTAAGCAAATTGTTAGTTTATCACCTGTTTTGAGGGAGATTCAATGTGAGTACTGATTCCTGCTAGAGATTATCATCCTGTTATCAGCCCGTATCCTGCAATGAGATGGATCATGAAAAATGTCAAGAATTATTTGTTGATTGGAAAGCTTCATGTTGCATATTATATATATATATATATATATATATATATATATATATATATATATATATATATATATATATATATATATATATATATATATTATTATTCAGTGAAATCAACTAAACTATTTCTATTTACAATGAAAATAAAAACCTATCAAAGGACACAAATTATAATAAAAAGTTAAAACCAAACCGATATGTATAATGAGAGTTTGGAACTGTATTACTGCATGAAATGTTTGAGGTAACACCCATTGATAGGGGCGTTAAGGATCTTTCCGCAAGATTTTCTAACAAAAACACATTCTTTCCTCCACAAGTTGAAATTTGGTACAGTCCACACCAGATATGATCAAACTTACCATGCTTCCCAACATCTTCTTTCATGGCTTCCCATTTTAGAACCAAATCACCAGGGAGAAATTCCCTATCTTTAGCTTTTTGGTCAAATTAGGCTTTCATATTGTCTTGACATTTCTGGAGTTTTTCATCTACTTTAGCCCTATTTTGCTGAACTTCAATCAATTGATTTGTCCTCTTGGTAATGTCATTTGGCTCTTCTTTTGAGTCTTTCCAGAGTTTCATTACTAGAAACGTTAGATTTATGGGTAAAATAATGTCAGTACCATATACCATATGAAATGGAGACATTTCAATTGACTGTTTTGTGCCTATCCTGTTAGCCCATAAAGAATATTTTAAATGTACATGCCATGCTTTCTTATTTTTTGCCAGTACTTTCTTAATTATAGTGATCAGGCTTTTGTTAGATGACTTAGCTAATCCATTGCCCTTTGGATAATAGGTCGTAGAGTGTCCTAGCACAATATTCTACTTTTGAAAAAAACTTATCACGGCCATGGATTTGAAACTGAACATTATCAGTAACTATTTTTCGAGGACAACTAAATATTGATTGAATATTCTCCTCCAAAAAACTGATCACTACTGCGTTTGCTGCATTTCGCATAGGAATAACTTCCACCCATTTAGTAAAATACTTTGTAGCGGTCATAATCCATCTATGTTGAGCACTCGAGTATGGATGAATTCCTCCAATAAAATCAAGACCCCATTAATGTTGAAATGGAGCTTCAGTTTTAACTGGAACTAAAGGTAATGCCAGAATTTTCTGCTTGCCTGTGAACAATTGACAGGGGTTACAAGTTCTGACTTTAGAATTTACATCAGTGAATAATTTTGGCCAATAATATCCATCTCTTAAGATTTTATAAGTCGTTTCTCTCCAAGCATGATGTCCTCCACACACTCCTTTGTGGAATTCGTTTATAACTTTTTTTGTTTCAGATTCTACTAAACAACTCAGTAAGAAACCCAGGGGATCTTTCCAATATAATTGACCATCTACAATACAATATTTTACAGTGTGTAGCTTCAATTTCCTAGATTTAGATGGGGTTAGGTCAATGGGACACTAAAGGGTCAGTAGATAAGAAACAATGTCGTTGTACCAAGCTAAAGAAGAGATTTTTTCTAAACTTTCAGTCGTGGGCACAGTAACATCAAGTTCGTTTATCTCTAAAAATCCTTCGTACTCTTGGAGATGATTTATTCTGAGTTATTTTAGATTTGATTCAGCCAACAATTTAGCCAAGCCCTGACCTTTAATAAGTTTGGTCAGTTTAACTTCCAGGTCAAATTCCCGAATTTTGGCTAACCATCTTCCCCTCCTTCCATTGCTATCGGGTTGAACCAATATATCTTTAACAGAACTGGTGGGTACATAAGCGATAATATTTGAATGTAGCACATAGGTTCTGAAAGCTTTGACGACTTTCACCATCGCGTAAGATTGCTTTTCCAATATATCATATTTTAGTTCGGCATCTTTGAGACTTTTAGTAGAGAATGAAATTGGTTGCTCAAAACCCCCATCATTCTTTTGTAACTGTATGAATGCAATAGTATGCTCAGAAGCAAATGAAAAAATAAAAAAGTCTTTCAAATAATCAAGACTTGCCAGCATTGGTGCTTCACCTATGACTTTCTTAATACATTCGAATGACGCCTTGGCCTCGCTTTTCCACTTTACCTCATTGTCCTTCTTAAGCATGTCTATAATCAATTTTACGATTTCAGCAAAATTCAAAATGAATCTTCTTAAAAACATTATTTTTCCTAAAAATGACTGATTTTTTTTCTATTTCTGGGAATATTAATAGTATCTATTGCTTCAATCCTTTTCGGGTTAGTTTTAATTCCATCCCTAGACACTATATGGCCCAAGATTTTACTTTCTTTCTTTGCAAAATGAGATTTCTTGGGATTCAGAGACAAACGAAATTTGCGACATTTTTCGAAAGTTTGCTTGAGGTGTACTAGATGTTTTGCATAAGATTTAGAAAAAAATGTTAGATCATCAAGATAAATAACAACAAACTTATCTCTTTCTCCGACAAAGGTGATGTCCATAGCTCATTGGAAAGTTTCTCCTGCATTCAGTAAACCGAAATACATTTTATCATACATAAAGGTACCCCAAGGGGTAGTGAACGCAGTTTTCTATTTATCATCTTGATGTATTGCAATTTGATTGTAGCCCGAAAAGTCGTCAATCATGGACATTCTATTCACTCCAACTACTTTCTCTAAAATGTGATCCATTTTAGGCAATGGATAATTGTCCTTGAGTGATGATTTGTTTAAATTTATAAAGTCTACACACAATGTGATTTCACCATTTTTATTTCTTACTGGAACTAAATTAGCCACCCATTTGGAGTATCTAAGTGGGACAATAATTTTAGCATCCAAAAGTTTTTTTACCTCTTTCTCTATCACAAGAAGCAAAATAGGATTAATCTGTTTGATCTTCTGCCTGAATGGTTTGACACCTTGCTTCAGAGGAATTTTTTGTTCCATTACAATGGTGTCATAAGTTCTTAATTCATCATAGGACCAAGCAAAAACATCTTTATACTATCTAAGAAACTCAACATATTTACTTTTTATTTCAGGAGGAAGGAACTTAGATACTTTTACTAACCTAGGATTTTCTTTGGTGCCTATATCACAATCTTCAACTTCTTCTGGCTGAGGCTGTAAAGTGGTCTTCAAAGGAATGTCGTCATGATTAAATAACCTCTCTCAGGGGATCAGACCTTTGGGGATCTGATTATCTTTCAAAATAAGAATACAATGGTTATCAATCTTATTCTGGAATTCTTGAGGATCTTCCCCTTCCTGCATAATCCAAGCAGGATCATTCTAATTTTCTTGGTCGATATGTGTTTCAACAAAGTCATCCACAATTTCTAAAAATTTCCTGATTTGTTCATCATCCTTGAAAACTTGCCAATGATGAATATTATTTGGTATGGAAGGTCTATGTCTCATATCTATATGGTATTTAAGTTTGAAAACTGTAGGAGGCACAAATGTTGAGGCTGCTTTAGCCAATGAATTTGCCCATTGATTGTTAGTTCTAGGGATGTAATGAACATTAACCGATGAGAAAATATTCTCGATTAGATCCCAGGAACAATTCATACAAGATCTCAACCTTGGGTTCTTAGCCTGGTATTGACAATTAATTTTTTTTATGATCAGTTCAACATCACCATAGACTTCCAAGTTCTTGATCTTTAATTTTCTGGCAGCTTCTAATCCTAATACCAAGGCTTCATATTCACATACATTGTTAGTATAATGTATGTCCCACTGTAACCTATAATAAAAAGGGATAATAAAATCATCATTAGGTGCCACAAATAACACTCCAACTCCTACTCCTTCACAAGATGAGGCACCATCAAAACACATTTTCCAAACTCCAGAACTATAAACATCTTTACTTGTCTTTTCTTCTTTTTATTTTTCTGTACAATTTTCTTCTATACATGCATCTAAATCATCATCAATGGATAAAATACAATTCCCTAAATCCTGATCGGAAATATAAACAGGGTAGTTATTTGGGTTCATCGGATCACTTATTGTAAACACCTACTTTGTCTCTCTGTACAAGTGGGTGAACTGTCCATCGAAGATCGGGATTGTGGCATATTTCATGTCGATTTGGAGGGATCCTCCAAGTTTGGCACCCCAAGACCTGGATAACAACATGCCATACTTTGGAGGTATATCAACAACAACCACATCCATCAGAACACTTTTTACAGGAATCTGTGCAATATTAACAACTAAATATTTTATCATACCCAAACATTAACTTATCTCGAATCAAAAGAATACAAATCTCCATATGGTCGAGTGATTTCAAGAACAAGTCTATCCATAATAGATTTGGGCATCACATTATGAGAAGCTCCAGAACCCAACATGCAATTATGGAGCAGGTGATCATGCACAATTAGCGTAATATAGAAAGGATCAACAGTATCTATGGCACCTTCAAAATGTGGACCAAAAATTATATTAGGCTTATCATCTTCTAGATTTATAACATCAGCCTGACTTTCATTATCTTAAAAATTAATCATTTTAGCAATTTGTTTTCTGTATATAGGATTTTTTTCTAGTTCAACTAGAGGCACAAGGATTTTGATTTTATTAATTTCATTTTCTAGACTGAAATTTCCCAATGTCTTATCAACTTCTTTGGTTTGGATTTCTATCTTCTTTTTTTTTCTGGTTTAATTGCTTGTGTTTCTTTCATTTCTGTCACGGGAACCTCCACTTTTCTTGTATTAATAATTGTTGTTTCTGATGGATTTGTGTTGGTAGACTGTGTACCAACAGTCTTGATTTTAACAGTCTATTTTTTAGCATATTTTGAAGTTGCCTCATCTGTTTCCCCGCTCAGTAGAATTTTCTTCAGTGGGGTGGTCCTGATATTCCTGTTTCTAGGCCTTAGATTGTATTTCTATTGGAGTTCGGCCATTATATCATCAACGATTCCTTGATAAGATGAATCTTCTGTAATATTTCTATTCTCTTCATTTTCAGACCTGTATTCTATATTTAAAGATTTTTCATAATCTTGTCTCGTCAAATAAGGTTCTTGACAATCGTCGCCAAAATTATTTATATCTTCTTCTAACTCCTCAAAATATCGTACATCTTCTCCTCCTATAAATTTTCATTTTTAAAGGGGGCTTGAATCTTTTGTTCTTCATTCTTAATTAGTCTTTGTTGTATTTGAGGGTTAGGATTCCTTCTGAAATCCTTTCTAGGGAACTGATCATTCTTTGATTGGTCTAATTCCATTCTTGAGATCTTATTCGATAATTCTTTGATTATTTTAGCCATGTCATCCATCTTATCTTCTGAAGATCTTTCGACTCCGGAGGGTCCTGCTTGTTCCCTGAATCGTCTAGTTTCTTTACTTCCCATTTCAAATTTAACTTTTAACTTTCCCGATTCCATCATATTCGATTCAATTTCTACAACATCATCCTGCATTTTAGTGAGATCAACAGATCTCCTTTCTCCTAATAATAGAGCGAAATCTGGATCAAAAGCTCCAACAAAAGTTACTTTCACTTCAAGTTGGGAAGGTTTAACCTTAGTTGGAATCTTATTATATAGTTTATTAAATCTTTGAGTAAACGCAAGAACTGATTTTGAATTTTTCTTTCTCAAATCTCCAAACTCGGTTAGATAATAAAGATGATCTCTCCTCTCTCCCCATTGTCTGATAAAAGAATTTTCCAACTCATCATATGATTCTATGGATCCTGCCGGTAGTCCTCAGAACTAGGTTCACACGTGTCCTTAGAAAGTTTGAACTAGGAGTCTTGAATAAACATCCTCGTGTTCAAGACCTAGGATGTCAACAAATTGATCAAAGAAATTAATGTGTTCAATCGCGGTTAAATCTCCCTCTCCTGTGAATTTCGGCAGGTTTTTCATATAATCTTCAGGTAAATCATGGAGAGGGACTGGAAGGACCAAAGGATCATACCTAGCAGCTACTTTGGTAAATATTCTAGTGGGTGGAGGTGGTACTTGACCGCCTCCTCCTCCTCCTCCAACACCACCTCCTCCGGCCGCAACCATTGATAATTTAGAAGGTGAAAATTGGAGATTATAGAGAAGAATTTTAAATATGCGTGGTGAGATTTAGGTTGTGTCTGGATGAAGCAGAATAGTTTTGGGGAATTGATCGTCGGAGGACAGGAAATTAGAAAAATATGGAACTGGAGAAAGAGGACTTGTTTCTTCATATTCGTAGGATGTATACTCAAGAGAACCAATAGGAGTCAAATCAAGGTATAAAGTATGTTGTTCAAAATTTTGAGATTTTTGAAACTAAAGTTCGGGGACTGAAGAAACATCAATTGAGGTGGGAAGTGAGATAGATCTTTTACCTCTATTTGTAAAGGAGACTGTTGGAAAAGTTTCGGCTTTAGACTCGGGTAACACCAACTTAGGTTATAGGGTTTCGATTCCATCAGTGGATGTTTCTTCGAAAAGGAGTTGGGTGGAACCTTCTTGTGAAGATAATCATTCAAGAAGACCCTTAGTATTTGACTGTGTGGATTTGGGTTGATAAATATTACTTGCTGATGAAGCAGTCTATTTAAGGTATCTTCTTATTTTCAGATTTTTTTCAGGATCGGATACAAGCGAGGTCTTCTTATCGTCTGGATTCTTTTCGGTATTTTTTCAATTAAATGCCAGTTTTTTAATCATGGAGTAGCCAAGTAAAAGATAAAAATAGCCTTATAATGTATTCAATCTTTGTTCACTACCAAAGAAAGAAACTTACCAATGTCATTCTTCCCAAGGAAAAATAACTTTGTTTCTTCGACCCCTGGCAACGACGTCAGAAGTATGTTGTTCCTGAGTTTATACTTGAGGATTCAAAGTATAATGTCAAGGCATCCAAAAAATAAAGAGAGTTTTTAATATGAAAATAAAATCAATTATTTAGGGAAAGAAGCTATGGTTGATTTCTAAGTTGTCTTTGCCTAGCTTCCCAACGTTCCTAGATGCTTATGTCATGTTCAATCACTGTCCATCAATGTTCAAGTTCAACCCGGGTGTTAGTGGTCTCTAAGATCATATTAAACAAGTTAAATGCAATTATGGTTTGATAAGTGAGACCAAGATCAATATTGGGCTGCCTTGCAATAGGTACAATCATGGAGAAAAGAAAGTTAAAAGATCTGTTGTTTTTTATGTTGATTTTTCTATTTTCAATTATATGGGAAAAGTTCTTAAAGTTGAATTAATGGTATAACAGTTCAGAGGCCGATTTTCGTGTCTGAGTCAAATTGAAAATAATAAATGTGATGAAAGAAAACATAAAGTTGTTTAAACAAAGTGAGGCATCAATCATAGAAGAATCTCACTCTTCTACAAAAGAAGAAAATAGATGTGAAACCTTTAATGAAGCATAAAAAAATGGCAATCTAACTAACTCACAGATCATGTATTTGTTAATAGCCAATACAGAGGAAAAACTGTAAACAGTTAGATAACTAAATAAACATATAACCATAGTAGATATTGTACTAAGTTGTGATTATACATTCATCAAAGACATATGAATAAAGATGTTGGAATATAAAAGAACAGAAGAACACATAACTCAGGATTCATGAAATATGGAGTCTTTGATCTGCACTTATCTTAATTCTTTTAAAAGAGAGATTTTTCTATTACCATCAACCAGGAAAAATCCCTTCTTTAAGTATTTTGAAATTATATTTATACAAAAGGTTACCAAGCCTAGACGATTGGAATTCTCCTTACTCCTAGATGCTAATGGTTACAAAATAAAAAATTGAACCGTTTCACTTGGTTACTTTCTATCTCTCTCTCATACCGACAGAACATGCATGCATATGTTACTTCATTGATTCTTTGAAGTAATTTCTTCACCTGGCTCGAAACACTTGATGCACATGATTAGAAATTGTACTAATATTCTTGAAGGCTCTCTCACATATTTTGCCTAAAAAATATACAACTTTCTCTTTAATTGTGGCAACTTGTCTTCAATCCTTTTATCTTCATAAATTATTAACTGTAACTGTAGATTTGGCTTCACTAGCCATTTATCTATTTGAGCAATTTCAACCTGATTTAGTTGTGAAATTTTGGCCTGAGTTGTCTCTAGGCCTTCTTTGATGTCTAGTTGATGTTTTACAATGTTAATCTATCCTAGTACTTCAGAACAATCATCATTCCCGAGGGATATTGATTCTTTGTTAAGTAAATAAAACATTTCTTCATAATCCTCTTTTATTTCCTTGGTTGCTCCTTTACTCTTGGTTATATTGGCCTCCCATGTCTTTAATATTATGTCACCTCTGATTTTCTCTTCAACAGTCAATCTGGGAGTTCTGGGAGTTACAGATATTTCTTCCTTAGAAGATGACACGACCGCTTTTTGGAAAGTGAGCTGGGATACAATAACCTTCTCTTTCTCTGAAATCGATATTCTCTAATGATTGATTTACTTCTCGAAAATAATTTTGGATGATATCTACTTTAGAAAACAAGTTTTTTTGTGTTGTTTCAAGTTTTTGTTGCACTTCTAGTGCCTGAGCTTGAAACACTGTTATATTTACAACCTTTCTTTTAGTAGAACTCAATTTAGCTTTTAGCTTCCTTACTAACTCTTCTCGTTGAATGACCTGCCCTTGACTTGCTTGAGTATTCTTGTGTATCTCTTGAAGATCAGATTTAAGTTGTTGAATTTCTTGTCTATCTTTGGATCTAGCCTGTTTGAGTCCTTTTTTGACCTCACTTTTAATATTATTCTTTGTATTCCTTATTTGATCTCACAGCTGACTTATCATCTGATTCCTCTGCCTCAACCTTTCTTTCAGATTATCAACAGAGAATAAGTTTGTCGATGCAAAATCTCCCAAAGAGCCTTCCACCTCTGTAGAAAAATCTTCATCTTCCAAATTTTGCCCATCTAATAATACTCTGTGCTTTTTTACCATTTTACATTCTTTCGGGTGCATTTATTGTTTCACCACAACTTTATTCTTCTTACTAAAAAATAAGACGAAGGGAGGTATCTCTTCAATAGGGATCGGGGTAAGATCACTTACGTATATAACTTCAACACTGTGAGTCCCAAAACCTGATTGTAAAGGGGTTAATGTTGTAATAGGACTTCCTAACTCTGTGAATTGCGTTCTTTCTGTTGTTCTGGAGATATCAACAGGAGTAGCTGACGATAAAGGGAGTATCATTTGATTCTGTTTTAGAAGTGTCTCATATTTAAAATCTGTTTCAGACTCTGGATGTTCTTCCTACGAAGTTTCTAATCCTTCTGAAGACACTTCGAGATTCTTTGGGGTTTCCTTAGTAGTTTGTTTACCAGAGGACTCTGGTTCAAAAACTGGAGGTATAATTCCTTGTTCTGGACGATTGATTATCAATTATACCTGTAGTATCTTGGGCAACCCACTTTGTCTATGTTTTTGGAAAGTGAAAAAGTTGGCCTGTAGGTCAGGGGGTAACGCTTGGACTCTCTCTAGTACCTCCTCACAAGCTCTGATTCCTTTGAATATGTCATCACAGGGGGAGTCTTCATGCTCATATGTTTTCATATTTCAATGATCTAGGTGATTTCCCACAATTTGATATGGATCATGCCTTCTGAACTCGACATCCACCAGTTTAACATCCTCTAATGATGCAACTTCTACCTTGGAATGGCCGAAATTTAACATTGAAAACCTTCCAACCTATAGAGGAAAAGCTAGCTAAAATTTCTTCTGAGTTGCATTTAGCTCTTTGTCGATGCCTCCTATTATCATTTGGTAAGCCACTTCTCTGCACACCAGTCTGTCAGGTAGAAACTTTGGGAGAGAATGAGGGGGAATTGAGCATCTGAAAACTTTGATATAAGAGAAATTCTCTTCAATAAACCAATCTGAAACTGTTTTAAGGTTTTCCATAATTTTCTCTGAAATCCGAGGGGGTAGATAACCATATAATGTTTGATGCACATGAATCACTACATCATGATAGATTTCATAAAAGAAATCTCTTACCTTTTCTTCACATAATTTAGAATGATAAAATGGATAGGTTTTGTGTAGGTTGGGTTCCAGTTCCAATTCATCAATGGAAATGGAGTTATGTAACAGATGACATCCATGACATACACAGACATATAAAAACATGCAGGTTGGCCTTTTGAATTCGTCATTTGGTACTCAACAATTTCTTTGGTTAGGTTATATGACATAATCTTAGCCCAATCAAAAGTGAAACACTCGACTACCTCATGCATGATTGATACCCATTCCACCGGGAAATGAGTAGGGATTTTCCTTCAAAATAGTCTACATAACATCATGGCTATATATACCAAATATTCATTTAATGATGCGGTGACATAATCACCATGAGAAGAAACTCTAAATTTTGCTGGAATTCCCCACCATGTTTTAACTATATCTGGGTAGGTTCGGTCAAATTCTACACATTCCTTTCATTGAAAATATTCTACGAATGCAGCATTATAAATATATCTAGAAACATGGGATAGTTTGTACAATACTTGAATGTGTTCTTAACTGAAAGAGCCGACGACGAGGTTTTGATGATTTATGATGCTCCTGAGCTGCACATCGGTGTTCTCCAGAGCCCAGTTTATCATGTCATTGTATGGCATGAGCTTTGACTGTGTAGATATTTTATGAAGTTCAGCCTCTGCTATAACTCTGAGTTTAGTTATGATCTTATCAGTCTTTTAGTCTCCAGAATCATCTGGGCAATTTATGACTTTGCGCTCCAAGATTTCAAAAATCTGCATACATGACCTGATTGAATATACAAAATTTGGTGTGGTATCCGAAAAAACATCCAAGTTCGGATTTGAGCCTTCATCGGCCTCATCACTCTTCTTCAACATTTTCTTGGGTGCCAAGATTCTTGTGATAAAAAGAGAATACTTGTTACAGAGGAGAAGGCGTAATATTTTCTTGAGTAAAACTTACTACTTTGCTGAAAGTGAGAATGAAATTTGAAATAAAAACGTGTATTCACCCTCAATCTGCCTTAATTCAAGCGTGCTTCTATGGACGATGAATTTATTTGTTTTAATGAGGAGAGTACAACTAGAGATATGCGCCTTATGCTATAAAATATTTTCGTTGATCCATAATAAATATTACCAAATTTCGGCAATTCGCGACTGAGAATTTTGGATGTAACAACATTGAAATATCCTGAAACGCGAATGTGCAAAAAATCAATTTACATCGTTAATTTGTTTTTGGTTAGAGGTTAAATTAAACATTACCTAATGTTTTTAGGACTTCGTTATTTTGGTTTTTTTGGGCGTGATGAATGATAATTCTGCGATTCCCAAAAATGCGTCTGCTTACAATTATACTAACTATGTTTAACTCTTTTTTTTAATTAATCACAATTAAATAAGGATTTCGTGACTTTGTATATCAGGATTTTAAGCTGTCGTTTGAGGCAGGATTTTAGAAACGCAAAATTACGATAAGTTTTAATTACCGTTAAACATTCTTAATTGTTTTAATTAACTCGGTTTAATTTTTAAACTAACTTTCGCGACTTCGCATATTGGGATTTCAGAGTTCATTGTATGTCAAAATTCTTATATCGCAAAACCCCGAAACTCGATACTTTGGAAGCTGTCTTAGTGTTTTGAATTTTTAAACAAAGGGCGACTCCAATATTTAAAAATCTTTTAGACCATTGGATTAACGAGAAGGCTTCATTCGACGATGGTGTCGAGCGTGTTCTTGTACAAAAATGAAACTTCTTTTAGTCTAAAGTTTAGAAAAATATATATGTTTTAACACTATCTCTATTCTGCAACTTCTCGCCATTCTTTACCACGATCTTTAACACAATTTATGACTTACGAGTCTGATTGTACGTAGGGTTTAATTCTCAGATTCAAGATTGGAAAATCAAGATCTGATATACTCACTAAATCATATAACCACTCTGATAACTCACTTGTCAGGGAAAACCTAATCTCTCTTAACACATGTTATTAGATCAAAGACACTTCCACACTAATCCTAGCAGAAGAGAAGAAGAATTTAATCAAGAATGAAAATGACACAAGAAATCACACAATACACCGCGATTTTACCTTGGAACCCTTAACCGAGAAAAACCATCATTCCTTTGAGTGTTCTTCTTTCTTGTTGTCTTATTCAATATAAATAAAACGTTACATGTCTAACCTTGGTCCACACCTAAGACACAATCGACATCATACCTTCTTTCCTGCGCAAGAACAACCTTGTAGCCAATTCGGCTTACATATGCATGACCAACAACCTACAATTACACATGCTTTAACCTGCATAAGTCCATTCTACGATTACACGATTAACCTTTATAGTATTACAACACACCTCTTTATATGATTTACAATAGAAAAAACCCTAAATATTAGCACCCAAAAATGGTTATAGATCCATGCATATAATTGGCTACAAATCTCGTAAATCTTGAGATTCTATTACAGTCGACTCCAAGTTATGTTACCAATCGACTACCAGTCAACCTTCATTCAATCTCTAATTGGTCATCTCACACCCACACTTTGACCTCTTGTCAGTTGAATTTCTATCGATATCTTCGATTTCAAATTTTCCCAGACGACTTCCTCGACCTTCGAATTGTTGGTGATCCACCTCGATCTTGAATTTTGTCTATCCACCTCGAACTTCGAACGTCAGTCGATTCACCTCGACTAGAATTTCACTGCAAATAATATAACAAATAAAGATGAGAAGATGATGGAAATGCAAGAGAATAAGAAACTATAATCTGATATGAACCAACTAAGGGTCGAGCAACAATCTCACACGCAACATATAGAGATGTTGTAGGAAGAAGCATTAAAAGTTGTAGAGGAAATAACAAAAGTGTGACGTAGGATCAAACAAGTAATGGAACAAGCTGAAGAGAAATGACAGACTCATATCACTGCAATATTAGTAGAAAAAATTTTGCTAAACAAAACAGAGGTAAAGGAGAATACAAACACAACAAAGGAGATTTTTGAAAAATTCAAGGAGAAGTTGAAAAAGGCTTAAGTGGCTTGGGATGAGCCACAGGTGAATTTTGGGGGCCTATTGGACATGCATTTTGGATGAGAATAACTAAGTTTTGGGAGTTGAACCATAACATATGAAAAACTAAAAGGAAGGACTAGAGCGCATGACAAGGGAACATTTTGTAGCACAAAAGCAGGAAAACCAGTAGATCGGTGCAAAAGAAGGAAAAGGAACAGATCGATGGAAAAGAAGGAAAAGCAGAAGATCGATGCAAAAGTAGGAAAAGAGGAAGATTGGTGCAAAAGTAGGAAAAATGGTTATGACCCATTAGGGTTTTGGGGATAAGTTGTTATGAACCATTAGGGATTTTATCCCTACTTCTATGTATGAATATGTAAAGGTTTGGGGAATATTAAGTTGTTGAGAATAAGAGATTAGGTTTCTCATGATTGATGAAGAGAGTTTATGCTCTAGGTTTTGGGGGATATATTTCGAGGATAGGAGCATATCTAAGAATTTGCAAAGATAGGCTCTCATTGTAGAGTAGCTAGGTAGGTTAAGGGATTGCAATATGTTGTATCTTTTGTAAGCACAATGTGCAGGATTGAGGTGATTATTGCACAAATACTAATATAAGAATCCAGCCATTGTGGACGTAGCCCAAGGATTGGGTGAACCATGTCAAAATATTGTGTCTAATGTGTTTTTTGGTGTGATTATTCATGGATGTAATGATTATGCATGATTAGTATAGATTTTTTTAAAATATGGTTGATGCACAATAATAATGAATGATTTAGTGGGTTGGTTACATCGTGATCTATGTTATACTATTTATGCACACTAGGGTTTAGGGTACTAAATGAATCTTATAAGGGTTAATGTCGCACAATTGTTATGGTAAAAGTAATGAACTGTTAATTAATGGAAGCTGTGCATAGGGTTTGTTGACTGATAAAAATATGTTAAATAATGATAATGCACATAGGGTGAATAAGTACTAATGGTTATGTTGATAGCCTCACATCCCCTCATCCTTGCAGAAACTTGGTTCTTGCAGCCCAAGTAGATGCCTCTGGTGAGACTTCACTTGCATGCAGGTGATGTTGAAAAGGGTCGGTATCTAAAGGGTTTTTATTGGTTGAATCACTTGAACCTAGGGTCTTATAAATGCGTGCCAACAACATGACACCTTTTGATGGGACTTTGCACATTTTGAGATGATATGTCACTTGAGGATGAATCATTTCACCTATTGGAGGGAATTTTTCACTTTTTTATCCCCTACACACCATTTTGGAGTGAGACATCCACTCTGAAGATCATTCATTCCACACATGTGGCCTTTATCATGCATTTATGAGGGATGATTTGGCATTAGAGCACTCTTACCTCACTTTGGGAGAATCATTGGGGGTGTTGCTGACCTATCCACTCTTGTGTCATGGATTATTTATGTATTGTGGCCTTATCTCTATGGTTTGTAAAGAGATAAAGGCATATTTTATTTTCTTAGGTATTTTGCTAGGAAAATATTACTATTATAATGAGAAGGGTGTTATATCTTTCATATAAATAAGAGAAGCACTTCTCATTTGAATCATTGATACTTGTGGAGAACTACTACTACTTTTCTACTATATCTCTTCTCTAAAATCGCTATGGATGGATAGTTAGAGTGATTTCTTGTGGAGATTGTCTTGTGGATTGCTTTAGAATTTTAGGTATTCTCATGTCTTCAGTTTTGAATATTTAAAGATTTATTGAGTAAGTGGTCTCACTTTTTCTTGGAGATTTTGTTTATGAATGATTATAAGTGTAATTGTTCCTCTCTAGTGGTTGTTGTGCATTTTATTCATATTTTTCTTGAAAAATCCCTCTTTTCAAAGCTCTTGGAAGACTACTAGTGGAGCATATTCCCTTGAATCATCTTGAAGTTTTGTAATGCACTAGGAGGATATTCTAGGGTTTATAGTGGACAACCCTAGATATCACATTAGATATACTTACATATCCTCAATGGGGTCCTTAATTAATCCCATATACCCCAAAAAATATAGTGGGCACTAGTCTTCTCCCTTTAGTCAACCCTAAAGCTAAATTTGACCTTATATTTAGTGTTTTAGGGTAAAACTAGGGTTTTAGAATAGCTTATAAAAATTTCCAATTGTAAAGGAAGCTAGACGTCTTAGTATTTGTACATGTACTTGAGTTGAAATTATATTAAAACCATAAATTGTCTTGCTGATTTTTATTACAGCCTAATTAGGGATGTATGTCATAGTTCTCTTGGTCGTTCTATGCATTTATAATTTCAGAATTATCTAGTTTTGAAAACCCTAATTTTATCCATCATATTAGCCCTATATTTTATTTCTTATCACTTGTTTCGAGAGATAAAAATTTGTTGTTGTAATTTATCATTCTTTATACAATTTTTGCAACAACTATTAGAATTTTCTTGATTTGTAGTGATTGGGGATAATTTTACATTGAAAAATAACTTGATAACCCCCCTTAACTAAGAGTTAAATAATATCAACTAAATTTGGAAATTACATTGAATAACCACCTTGTCCTTACCTTGATTGATGTATTCCATTGGTGGTGAATTAGGTAGCTACATAGGAGGCCTTCGACTTGATCGTATATTTCCTTAGGATTCCTCGAAGCTACTATGGAATCCTCCCTTGTGTTGTATTTATCCTTCACTAAAATGAGGGAAGTTGTTTCATATGTGACAATAGTAACATATTCTAATGTTCCACTCATTTTTCACTTGTGACTGCTTTGCACTAGGGTGAAATATTGTGTGATAATATTTTGGCATTGTTGTCGGGGAGAATTAAGTCCTACTCCTTGGAAATCCAAAGTCTATGCTTCAACCTTCATTGACGAGTATACATCAAATCCTAACCTAGAGTGTTCATTTGGTGAATCCACAACAATAGAACCCAAGAGTTGGAAGCTCCAACCAAAGACCTTTACGTAGATATATTAATCCCACAAAGGTCTATAAAAAAAGAGTTTCTCAAAATTCTCTTGTGATAATAACTCTTTTCAGTAATCATCCAAGAGTAACTCCAATGTCTTTGCTACCAAGGGTTACCAATGCCTACAAGGCCCTAGACATGTTTGGAATTCAAGGTTACCCTCATAACATGCCTGATAAATTTGATAAGCGCTTACCTGAGTTTTCTGGTAACAATGTCATCATTGTTGAACAAAATTTGTCCTCATTTTATAAAGATATTGGTATTCATCTCATCCCAAAGGAAAGTGAGGATGTAGTTATGAAACTATTTTCTATATATTTGGAAGGAAATTCAATATCATGGTTTAATGGTGTTCCTAAAAAGAGTATTAAGTCTTTTCAAGCCTTCCATGATGCCTTCATGAAGAGATGGGAAATAAGAAAATATGGTAGAATGATGCTAACCCAATTCCATGAGATTAAAAGGAAGGATAATGAAACTATAAGGGAATTTGAAAAAAGGTTTGGAAAATTAGTGGAACAAATCCATGTTGATATTAAGCCAAGATATGGTGTCATCTTTTCACAATATACCAATTCCTTTGATGGACAATTTGGTTTCATGTTAAGAGATAAATTGTCGAAGTCCCTTGAGGAGCCTCAAGAATGAGTTGGTATAATCAAAGAAAACATTATTGATTCCAAGGTAGAACCTTTTAATGTGCCAAGGGTTAAGGATGAAACCAAACTTAAGACTATGAAGAATATCAATCCTGTTCCAAACTCTATAATGGCTCTAGTTCAAAAATTTGACCAGATGAGGAATGAGATCTTGTAAACCCAAGCCATCCTCCTAAATAAGGTAAAACATCCTGGATATGGAAAGAGATCAACAACATAATTTACCTCCTAGGTCTAAATACAACAACAATCATCAACCTAGAGAAAACCAAGGATGGAATATAAATAAACCTCATCCTAAGCAGAGAGTCCCTAACACGCTTTCCCCTTCTAATATGGTCAACTAGGAAGGAATACCTTGGTGTTTACCTTGTAATGAAGCACACAAGGAATGGGAATTCCCTCTAAAATACGAGTATGAACAAAATTAAAATCCTAACCATTATGAATGCATAATTTTTTTTGAAGACTCAGATCCTTTCTATACCATTCTTGGGGAAACCTACACTATTACTAGTGAGATAATGGAACTAATCAAGAAAAAGAGTTGTGATGCTTCTAGGATAGCTAGGTTGGAAATGTTGAATGCCATGGAAGAAGAGTCTAGTAATAGGCTCAAGAAAGAGAAATAATTTCAATACACTAGAATAAATAAATCACCTAAATCTTCACAACCTAATGAATCTATAGCACTTGTAAGGAAGTGGAGTAGATACCCTTTTCCAATGTCTTAATCAAATCGTCATTCACACCATTTGTGGTTATTCTTCACCTCTTGAGTTCATATTTTACTTATGTAACCTTCCATTGGTCCATATGATGATTTCTCAAGTTTTCTCATGATGTGGTTACTTCCTTATAATCTCTCTTCAATGGGTTTTCCCATTCATTGAGTCTCCCCAATATTGAGTCATGTAGAATTTCTAAGGTTAATTTCTTGTTCTCATGCACATACTTTTGGATGTGTTTATAGTCATTTTCATTGTGGAAAATGCTAGAATCATGGGTTTCATATTTTTTCCCTTCATTGGGTGTAGCCACATTTTTTATCTCTCTATGATTGGCTATGCGCATGTCTCTCCTCCTTTCTTCTCTCAAGGTGCTCACTTGGGATAATTTGTCAAACACTTTGCTTGTATCCTACATATACTTTGAATTTATCTAAAAAATTCCTAGCTTCTATGGCATGATTCTCAGTGATATATATGATTCATATACTTGGAGTGAGTAAAGGCACATGATTTGTACTAGTAAGTGTAAAAACCCTAGGATATGCTCATTTAGAGGAAAACCATTGGTATCACACCATGAGAGTTCAAAATAGGTATGAGAAAATAAATCCTTACCCCCTTATTTTCATTCACTCTGACCACCACTATAATACTTAGGTAAGGAAAGATATGTCCCTAGTGCAAGGAAACAATATTATTGCAAGAAAGTAACTATGTGAGTGGCTCTTTGAAATCCAAGTGGGAACTAGAAGGGATTTTTTTTTTCCAAAGATTAAAACTGAAAGAAAAGAAAACGAAAAGGAGGAATTTTGAGTAAATAAAGAAACAAAAACTTAAGGAATACCAACTTGGAATATTAGGTATGATGAGAAAAAATGCAAGGAGCCTAGATGTTAGGCATATGTCAATTTGGGGACTAGGTGTCTATGATAGTGCTTAGACTTTGTTAGTTGTTAAGTTACTAGACATAAATGTGATTTATATAATTTTTATGTAGATGGTGATGATGATGCTTATTAATTGTAAGTAGACCCTTTCTCCTCTCCATTGAGTTCTTCTCATGGGTGTTGCATCATTCTACTTGTGCCTTGTTATGTTTTGCTAAGGTTTTGTTATGTTTTGTCTATCAATATTTGTAGTGGGTTTTATTTTCATGTTGATCCATCTCCTTCAATGCAACAATGAGGGAATTGACCCTATGAAGAAATATGGTTACTCTACAATTCAACAATATGCCCTTTCCATTGTGAAATTGAGATAAAACTGAGTGTTCAACAACACATGTATTCCAATAGAGGACAAACCCCTTCAATAACCACTCACACAACCATATCAAAGATCAACACACTAGTTTTTTGATGTGGTAAAACCACTATGGGGAAACATCCATGACCCCAACCAACGTGGCCACTTGGAGCAATTTATTAATGCAAAATAAAAAGATTACATATATATTTACAAGAGATTTTATCACAAACGATAATTGGCAAATGATCCTCCATGCTCTTTAAATAGAGATCATGGACCAATCAAGTGTTAATCCACAGATCAATTTAGTCGTTAAGATCGAGGAGAATATGAACCTTCAGATCACTCTATTTCAGGAACATATCATGACCGTTGAATTTCCTAACTACAAATGCATACCAATGCATACTAAAGAAACACACTAAGAAACATTGTTAAGACCTAAATAGTGGCACATTACCCTTTAATTGGGGCATATTACATTAGTAATGTTATTTTAATTATGTCGGCTTGGACCCATTAGTTGTAATTGTACCTCCTAGTTTCCTATATATACCAAGGATAAATTTTCATTTGGAATCATGTGGTATGGGGAATTTATGTGGTGTATAAGGAGGTTACCCCCTCAAAGAGGCTTATTATCTGAAATTATATCTTTTTCAAGGTGTTGAGTACTTATTCTGAGGTTCTTCTATGCTATCTTGATATTTGGTTCTTAACATTTGGTATCAGAGCTCAAGGTCTTGGGGTTTCGCTGCTACATCTGAGACACCTTGTCATTTTCGCTACATTTTGTTTTCTATGAAGTTTCATAAGGAACCCCTTCGACGATACTTAGTATATAGATCAAGGTACGTTGGGTTCAAATTTCATCTCCTCAGACCTTATACTCTCAGAGATACAGACTGTGTAAGATAGGGTTATGGAATCATCCTGAATTCAGTCATCGAGGAATTTTCGCTATGAAATTGTTTTTGTAACATTTTAGACTCTCCAATCAGGAGGATATTCACAGAACTTATTAAGGTATATCTGATAAAAAATTTACCTTCTGGGTCATCTTAAATTTGTAGATACACCCTGTGGAATATAGGGTATCTGACTAGTCCTATTGACTAGTCTCAAGAAGGTGCTTTGGGTAAAACAATCATAAAGTCTTCCTCGAGTATCCAAATTGAGTGAGACTAGTTGCATTAGATAGTGGAATGGTAGTAGAATTTATGGTACAATGCTCATAATTGTATATCAATTATTTTGTGTGGGGCACTCTATACAAGTGAGATCTCCTGGAAATGCCAAAAATCAGCAAGTTGTGGGGAAGTTACCATAAATTTCACTTGGCACATCCAATTTTGATTAGACATGTGGCATTGCAGAAAGGAAATATTAGAGAACTGCAAAAAAAAAAAATCATACCCATAACGGCCAAAATTTTGGATATACAAGAAAAGAAAGATTGTCTAGCAGAACCACCTCAAAATCAAGGTTTAAAGTGATACTTGGGTAACATGCCACCAACAAAGGGAAATTATACACCAAATAAGCCTCCACACAGTCCTACTTGGATTCTTTATGAAGATGAAGAAATGTGTAGGGACATAAATTATTTACAAAATAAGATAGTAACAAAATATGAACTACAAGGGATGATGGATTCAACGGAAGCTAAGTTGGAGGCAATAATGGATACTAAGATGGATGGTTTAAAAATGGAGATCATCGAAGGATTGAAAATTTTCCTAATAGAGAGGACAACTAAAAGTGAAAATGTATCCCATGAAATTCATGATTAGGACACGAGGAAGATGAATCAAGAATGGAGAAACCCTAATTTTGGATTGAAGACCAACCACTTTCTTAAGATCAATATGATGAAGTTTGATGGAAAGGACCCAATCACATGGATACTTCAGATGGATCAATTCTTTGATCTACATAATGTGCCACATACAAAAAAGGTATGGATTGCTTCTTTATATTTAGAACCCAATAAATTTGTGTGGTATCGATGGATTTTCTCTCGCAAATCACTTGTCACTTGGAAAATTTTCATGGAAGAAATGATAGCACACTATGAGGATACAAGGACAAATACCTCATTTAGCCAATTGATAAATCTCAAGCAAAAGGATTCAGTTACAGAGCACATTAAGAACTTCCAAAGATTGAATATAAAGGTAACATACATTCCATATGATCACTTGATTGATGTATTCATAGGAAATTTAAAGGATAACATTCAACATGAGGTTCGCCTTTGGGAACCCAAATCATTGGTGAATGCATTTAGGGTGACAAGAAATGTTGAAAGTAAAAATATGGCTATGGCTACTAGAAGGACCACTCCTAACATCTATCAAGAGAATAATGTTCCTTCTTCTAAAACACCTCAACCTACAAGTTTGACACCTCGACAATTGGAGGAAAGAAAAGAAAAAGGTTTATGCTTTAATTGTGACAACAAGTATAGTAAGGGACATAAGTGTGGTGAGAAGAAATTATTCTACATATATTTTGAAGAGGAAGAAGAACAAGAACAAGAACAAGAACAAGAACCATCTCAATATGAAAATGTAGACACGATTTATTCTGAAGAGTTGACTCCCACGATATCGTGTAATGCATTGGATGGAATTATCACTCCTCAAACCCTCAAGATCTAAGGACATATCAAAAGAAAAAATTAATAGTCCTAATTGATTCTGGTAGTACTTATAATTTCATTCGCTATAAATTAGCCAAATATCTCAATTGCTTTGTATTTCCAGAACCATAGTTTCAAGTAATGATTGCAGATGGAGGAACTATCAATTGCTCAGGAAAATGCAATAAGATCAATCTTACTATGGGAGAATATGTAATGAATATTCCAATGATTTCTATACCGATGGGTGGTGTTGATGTCATACTAGGAATCCAATGGTTACAATCATTAGGAACAATGGATTTTAATTTTCAAGAACTTTTCATGAAATTTTTATTGGAAGGAAAAGAAATTGAGTTAAGAGGTATCACAGGGAAATCCAGTAAGGTGATAAGCTCTAATGACATGAAAACATTATTGAAAAAGGGGCATCAAGGTGTAATTTCACAACTATGCTCACTCGACATTCAAACATCTAATCCATCTATTCCCCTAGATCTCCAAGGGATCATTAATAAGAATTCCAAAGTATTTGAAGAAATTCCCAAAGGTCTTCCACCCACTTGAAATCATGATCATGATATTCACCTAATTCTTGGGAGTGTTCCTCCTAACATCAGGCCAAACATATACCCTTATGCCTAAAAGAGTGAAATTGAGCGCATGGTTGAAGAAATTTTAGAGGCTAGAATTATTAGACCTAGCCAAAGTTCTTACTCTGCACCAATGGTAATGGTATTCAAAAAAGATGGCTCATGGAGTATGTGTCCAGATTATAGAGATCTCAACAAGATCACTATTAAAGATAAGTTTCCCATTCCTGTCATTGATGAATTGTTAGATGAACTATATGGAGAAATCTATTTCACAAAGTTGGATCTTCGTTCAAGGTATCATCAGATTAGAATGAAGGAAGACGATATCCCAAAAACAACATTCCAAACTCATGAAGGCCATTATGAATTTTTGGTCATGCCTTTTAGCCTTACAAATGCATCTTCCACATTCCAAGGGTTGATGCATTCCATTTTCAAGCCCTTCCTTCGAAAATTTGTGTTAGTATTTTTTTATGATATACTAATCTATAGAAAGTCTTGGGAGGATCATGTGGGACATGTTGACAAGGTGCTACAACTAATAAAGGAGAAACACCTATATGCTAAATTGTCCAAATGTTTCTTTGGGGTGAAGGAGGTAGAGTATTTGGGTCATATTGTATCTCATGAAGGTGTCAAGGTAGAACCTAACAAGATTAAGGCCATGATGGGTTGGCCGATTCCCAAAACATTGAAGAATATTAGAGGATTTTTGGGTTTGACAGGTTACTATCGCAAGTTTGTTCGAAACTATGGGAGAATAACAACACATTTAATGACACTAACTAAGAAGGATGCATTTTCATCGACTCCAGAGGAAACTAAATATTTTGAACAACTTAAATAGGTGATGTGAAAATATCATGTCTTGACCACAACATACTTCACAAAAACCTATATTGTGGAATGTGATGCCTCAAGAAATGGCATTGGTGTTGTCCTAATGAAAGAAGGAAGGCCTCTGGATTTTGAAAGTAGGCCACTCAAGGGAAAGGACTTACACAAACCCATTTACTAGAAGGAAATGATGGAAATACTACTTGCATTGAAGAAACGACACCCTTACCTAATAGTTAGGCACTTCAAGGTCAAAATAGATCATGATAGTCTTAAATACTTCTTGGAACAAAGACTATCTTCAGAAGAACAACAAAAGTGGGTTACCAAGATAATGGGTTATGATTTTGAAATCATCTATAAAAAAGGGAAGCAAAATGTTGTGGAAGATGCACTCTTAAGAAAGGATGAAGATGTTGAGGCCCTTCTCTGTGCTATCTCAATCATCCAACCTGATTGGATAATAGAAGTGAGGGATGACTAGAAGAATGACGAAAATGTGTGGACTCTCATTCAATGGTTGCAGCAGGATTCCAGTGCATCAGATACATTTACATGTAAAAATGATTCACTATGGTACATAGATCGCTTATATTTATGTAAGAACTCCCAACTCAAACAAAAGTTACTATTGGAATTGCACACCTCTCTGGTAGGAGGGCACTCAGGATTTTTGAAAACCTACCATATGGTCAAGAAGGAATTTTTTTGGGATGGCCTTAAAATTGATGTTGAAAGGTTTGTAGAAGAATGTTTGCTTGGCCAACAAAATAAGGTGGAAACAATTAAGACCATAGGTATTTTACAACCATTAGCCATCCCAAGTCAGCATTGGGAGGAGGTTTCCATGGATTTCATCACAGGGTTACATAAGTCTAAAGGAAAGAGTGTCATCATGGTGATTTTTGATAGACTGACCAAGTACAGATACTTTTGTGCACTCTCTCATCCCTTCAAAGCCAGTACAGTTGCCACCACATTCATGGAGACAATTAAAAAACTACATGGAATCCCAAAGATTATTATAAGTGACAAAGATCCTATCTTCACTGGACATTTTTGGACATAATTATTTTCTTGTTTGGGTACTCAATTGGCTCATAGTTCATCCTATCATCCTCAATTAGATGGAAAAACCGAGATAGTAAACAAATGTTTGGAAGGCTTCCTTCATTGCTTTGTCTCTGATAAACAAACACAATGGTTCAAATGGTTACCCTTGGTAGAATGGTGNATCGAGCATCAACAACAAGTTCTCCAAATCTTAAAGGACAACCTGACCATGGCACAAAATCACATGAAACAACAAGCATATTAGCATCATAGTGAAAGAAGTTTTGAAGTAGGGGATTGGGTGTTTTTAAGACTACAACCATACAAACAGATGTCCCTCAAGAAAGACAAGAAGGATAATAAATTATCATCAAAGTACTATGGCCCTTATAAGGTGTTGCAAAATATTGGTAATATGGCATACACATTGGAGTTGCCTGCATCCTCACGAGTACACCCAGTTTTCCATGTTTCATGCTTAAAGAAGGTTATAGGTGAAAATATCCCAGTTCAAACTATATTTATAGAACTTGACGAGGAAGGAAAAATCATATTGGAGCCTGAAGACATCACTGACACAAGAATTCACCAGTTGAGGAATAGATTCATTTAAGAGTATCTCATTAAGTGGAGGAAATTACCTTCTGAAGATTTCAGTTGGGAAGATGATTCTTTTATATAGAAGCATCCAGAATTACTCAAGCATTGCAGACAACACTTGTCTCAAGGGGAGGGGCATTTTGATCCCTAAATAGTTTCACATTAACCTTTAATTGGGGCATATTACATTAGTAATGTTATTTTATTTATGTTGTCTTGGGTCCATTAGTTGTAATTGTACCTCCTAGTCTCCTATATATACCAAGGAGAAATTTTCAGTTGGAATCATGTGGTATGGGGAATTTATGTGGTGTATAAGGAGGTTTCCCCCTCGAAGAGGCTTATTATCTGAAATTATATCCTTTTCAAGGCGTTGAGTACTTATTCTGAGGTTTTTCTATGTTATCTTGATATTTGGTGCTTAACAAACACACTTTTAACTAACGATACATTAGACCAAGTAGATATTAACTAACTCCTAAGTGTCTAAATATCCTAACATCCCCCCTTAAGAACAACTTGGGACAGGAATAAAGGATTTACAGTAGTGACACAATAGGAGAAGGAAGGAGGAATTAGAGCCTATCCCCCCTTAATGAAAACTTCCTGAACGCCTAACATAGATCAAAATTTGGAAAACTTTGCTTCTGTAAGATACTTTGTGAAAATGTTTGCAACTTGATCTTTTGTAGGGAAAAAGAGCACTTCAATAACTTGATCATGAATGAGATTTCAGATGAAGTGCATGTGCATGAATGCACTGATGTTGAACTAGTTCTTTGGCAAGCTTGATGGCACTCTAATTGTCGCACCAAAGGCTGGTCATATGTTGTTCCTAGAATCCAAACTCTAAAAGGATCTATCCAAGCCACAAGGATTCTTGACTTGTATTTACCACTGCTCGATACTCTCCTTCTATTGAAGAAAGTGCAATATCTTGTCGTTTCTTATAGGCCCAAGTGACAGGTCCTGAACTAAGGCTGAAAAAATAACCTGCAGTATACCTCCAATCATTAGGGTCGTCATCCCAATCTAAATTAGTGAAGCCAACCAAGAAAGGAGTCCCCGCTGAACTTTATTTTATCCCGAACTGAACTGTACCCTGGACATACTGAAGTATCCCCATGTTTGACAACACAAGTATTCTAATAGAGGATGAACACCTTCAATAACCACTCACACAACTAGATCAAAGATCAACACACCGATATTTTGAAGTGCTAAAACCCCTACGGGGAGACATCCATGGCCCCAACCAACGTGGCTAGTTGGAGCAATTTATTAATGCAAAAGAAAAATATTACAGAGAGATTTATAAGAGAGTTTCTCACAATCGATCATCGGAAAATGACCCTCCATGCTCTTTAAATAGATATCATGGACCAATCCGGTGTTAAGCCACATATCAATGTAGGCATTAATATTGAGGAGAATATGAACTGCCCGATCACTCTATGTCTGGAACATATCGTGACCATTGAATTTCTTAACTACAAATGAATACTAATGCATACTAAAGAAAAACACTAATAAACAAACTTTTACGTAACAACACATTAGACCAAGTAGATCTTAAGTAACTCTTAAGTGTCTAAATATCCTAACACTGTGTCAAAGTCTCTAGGCATACTTTTGTTCAAATTCGTTGTTGGAGCCATGAATATCTCCTTGAAGTGCACCCTAGCAATAGACATTTCTTCTCAATGAGAAGGACAATTTGATATTTGTCAAGTTGGGGCAAGAGCTATCTAATCTTGTATTAAACTTCCTTCTTTTTTCCAAAATCATAGGATACAATAAATGAGAGTTCCTATCACTCTGGAACTTTGATCGATTTTTGATGATTTGGGTTAATTTAGAATTAGGTAAAATGCATAAGAGCATTGTTCCACCCAAAACTAAACTTGGATCATGGTGGAACTCTACTCAAGTTTGGAATTTTTGTTAGTTTTTTATTGTATTTGTGCCCCCAAAAGGGTCCTTTTGCTACAAAATTAACTTACTATAATCAAACAACCTTGCATGTTGTACCTTTGCTAATGATAGTGTCCTCTATTTTATATACAATTCCTGCTTAAAAAAGTTAGTGCCTTTGTTGTAAACCATGATGAACATTGTGTCTTCTTGCTTCCATCTACCTATGTGTTTTCCTTATTCTTTCCATCTTGTATTTCCATCCATTCTTTCCAATTGAGTGGGTCCCTTGGATAAGTGAAACTAATAGAGAGATCCTTTCATTGATGCCCTCTTGTGTAGAGGAGGAGAGGATATGATTCATAAAACACACAAAAACACTAAATCACTATAGAGGGTCAAGGAGAGTGCAGAATAAATGGTGTTCATAATTTGCCTCGAGTTTAGCATAACATATGTCAAGCTTATTACATTCAACCTTTAAATTTCTAAAACACGAAATAAAATTGCATAGTAGCTAAGTCCTTGCCTATGTTGGCATGGAACAAAGTAGAGAAATGAATGTATCCACTGAAATTTGCATGCATAGTGATATATTATTCTATTGAATAGTATATGTGTTTGTTTACAATATGAGTCATGTTCTTGAAAGAGACTTATTTACATTTAGCATCTGGCATTTTTTTTTACAGCATCCCTTAGCACCATAAGGGGAAATTGCTAGTTATATAGTACTTATCTAAATCTATCCTCCAATATCCCACAAACATTAATAGAATGATTTTCATGATCAAATCTAAGAACTAAGGTTTGAAGCATAAATTAACGATGTTTGAATTGAAAATCAACAATCTTCTCTTAAATTTCTAGATAGTAAAACCAACTACAATAGTTTATTACCTAGCTCATCAAACATTTTATATTTTGAAATTGCACCATCCTCACAATCAAAAAATTATATTACTCTTCCAAGTGGGAAATCATAATTTATATGTTAAAAACTAGATGAATAGACAATAAAATATTTCAAATCCAAATAATATATATTACATTTTAGCACATCATATTTTTTACATCCCTTGCACTCTTTAAAAAAAAAATTACTAATATAACCACTATATTACAAACAAATGAATATGTCATGCTTATGTGTAGATTGCAAAAATTGAATATGTCATGCTTATGTGTAGATTACAAAAATTGAATATGTCATGCTTATGTGTAGAATCTTTTATCGTTGTAAAAAAACATAGAACATGCATGGGAAAAAATGTATTATATAACCATTATATAGTGATTGAATATATCATTCTTATCTTTAGAAAGGAATATACAAAAAAATGGCACATGATATTGCAATCATTTGATAACAACTTCAAAGGACCCACAATATTAATATGAATAGAATAGTTACATAAATCAACTCATGGTATAGTGACATATGTTAAAATTGAAGGTTTTACTTCAACTTGACTAAATATGGGAAAATAATATATATACTTGAGTCACGAGTACGACTGTAAAGGCTTCTTTACGTGTTTTTAAAAAAAAAATCAAAAGCCAACAATATGCCTACACATTGATGCGATGCAATGCAGTTTTATTTTTATTTTATGTAATTTTACATATTATTTTTAAATTTATAAAAAAATATTTAAAATATGTAATATTGAAATATAAAAAAACAAATATATATATATATATATATATATATATATATATATATATATATATATATAATATGATGATGACGATGAGTTCATAAAATCAATAGAAATATTAACATTATATTAAAAAATAAAAGTATTAATATGATATAACAAAATCAACTATTTTCAATAAAAAAATATATTTAATCATTATTTAATAAAATACATATTTAACCATTACTTAATAAAATACATATTAGTTTTATTATAACTCATATTTAGTTAATTATAAAAAATAATAAAATGAAATAATAAAATTTAATTTAATTTATTATTTTATAATTTTATTAATAATGATAATTACTTAATATTGATTTCAATAGACGTTAACCATAATCATTATATAATTCATATAAAATAATTATTATAACTTATACAAAATAATTATAATATAAAATTAAATTAAAATAAAATCTATATTAATTTAATATTTAGCTATACAAAGATTCGTAATAATTAAAAGCTCTTTTATGATAATTATTCATAAATTGAGCTACATCTTACAAATGTATATTAACATGAAATATGTAATTAAAATTATTAACAATTAAGAGTGTTTTTATAATCATTATTAAGTTATATTATAAAAATGTAGTTTTCTTAGATGTGTTATTTTTAATGGTAAGTATTTTGAGCTTCATGAAAAAGACCTTGAGGTTCATCTTCTAGTTGGATGCCTCTATTATGTATAAAAAGTATTGAGGTCGTGAGCACTATTGAATTTACCCATCTAACTTTCAAAAAAATACAAGAGAAGCAAGGCTATATGGTAGCAAATACCTGCCGAAAAAGTCTAAAGACAAAGTATAAAAGCACACAGGAAAATTATGGAAATGTAGGTGCTAAGGAGAGAGCCTATGAGCACCAAGATGTAAGTGGATTTTAACTTGGTCAAGTTGAGCACCCAAAGTCTCCATTCCTTTTTAGACAGGAAAGACATCCTCATTATTTCACACAGTGTTTTAATAAAATTTACCAAATTATTGTCATTTGTGCAGAAATAAATTGATAGGAGAATTCGATCTTATCATAACATGTTATAATATTTATAAACCAATTTGAGTAAAATATTCTTACTTTAAATAAATTTAAAGTTTTATTAACAAATATAATTTATTAATAATAATATTAATATTAATGATTAAGTATGCATGATAGATATTTAACTAATACATTCTCATAGATGCCATTTATAAATCTATCATTTATAATCAAGATTTAAAACCAATTTAAATAAAAAGATAATGAAACCATTTGATAATAAAGGTTTGTGCAGTTACTTCTACAATCAAAAGCCTCCACCCACCAATAATTTACCTTGGATTTGAGAAGTTTGGGGTAAAGATATCCGGGGGTAGCCTCCCCTTTCTTCCCCTCGAGAAGCTACCAATACAACAAAAAGAAGGGAAATGGCATATTTAACATAAAACTCTATGGTCTTCGAAACTTGTCGCCATTGAAATCCCAACTCCTTCATCATTATTTTTCTCAACCAGGCACCTACAGTACAATTAGCTACACCAAATACAAACTGGTGCAATTTTCTTATAATTGTGTCCATCATTAAAAAAAATGCCATATTTCCACACCGCGAGGATGACTTTCTATTCATTTACACCTACCGACGACTTTCGATCCATTGACATATAGATGTCGTGCAGGTATATAGTGATGGTTCAATCCTTTAACCATCTATTAATTCAGCATTGACCAAAAATTTATGAATGTTTTCTAAAGTATGTCATTACAAATGGATTATATATATATTTTTTAATTATTTAAAATTATTTATCATCTGATTTCGTATGGGGGAGGATGTCTCAAAATTATTGTCATTTTAATTATTTCATGTGTTTTACAACACTGAACCACAACAAATGTCTCCTAATTGACACGATTTTAATGATTTCATGAGATTTTTACAGATGTTTATTACAAGCCTTTCATGGAAAGTAACGTGTTGGCACAAGATCATGATTTTTTAAAGGTGTATGGTAACATGACCATCAAATGTCGATTGATCATAAAACCCAAAATATGAAATTGGATAGCAATAGAGGGAATTTCAATGAAATTTACTATTTTTTGTGCAAGATTCGAGCATGCGACCAATGTCATTGAGATGTGTACAAGGTAGAGTGTTTTTGTTTGTAAGGGAGAATAATATTTATCAGTTTAATCTGAGCCAACCCACCCTCTCATAAGAATTCACATTTTATATTTTTCTTTTTAATGACTTATTTTTACTGGAACAAAAATAAAACACAGAAATTTTATGATCTAGGTGGATATTGGTGGTCACCCACCTATTATAATTGGCTCCTCTTGACAATTTTTAGTTCAACATGTTTCTCTGTAAAGATGAAATTTCTTTGTAATTGTGGGTTATGCACTTCTGGAGCTATCCCGAAGCCCTACATATCATCTAGGTGGATATTGGTGGCCACCCACCTATTCCAATTGGCTTATTTTCGTATTTTTCATGTCAGTACATCTTTTTGTACTTCCAGGGCCGTTTTGGGGCCCTAAACAATGTTTTTTTTGGCTTTCCATATTCAAACTATAGATTTAGTTAAATTTCCATGGCATAATGTGTATTTCTTAAAAATACCTTTCCAACGAGCTATCACATACCTAAAATGGAGGTCGTATGAAAAATTTACGAACCCGGGAAGTTGAAGTACCAACTTACCCATCGGGGCCCACATAACGTTTGGTGTTTCATCTCCTAGGGTTAGATTTTTGGATGTCTAGGGTTTTGTCATTCATGAGTAGTGTTAAAAAGGTCTCTGGAGCCTCATTGTAATCATTCTCCTCATACATATGCGCGTAGCAGCCACATCTCTTCTTAGAGATAACTACCACCATTCAAGCAAGTTGTTTTCAGTTCTGCAATTTTATAGTTTCAATCTATTTTATTTATTCAATATAAGTTATTGTTCACTAGATATATGTTGTTGTTCTCCATATCTCTATTTTATTGTATTCATTTTGTTACTCATTTTGTTCCTCTCATAAATCTGGATCAGTGGTATCATAGTGGAATGCTCTTCATTTATTTTCTTCATGCATGTCCTTAACAAGATCTGGGTACAAAAAGTTGGGACTTGAACCAGTCGAGCCTTTGAAAGATCAGTTGCACCAAGCCCGAAAATAACTCATGGGGGATGAGAAGAAATATTATGTTGTAGGAGATCCTTTTAAAATATTTCTCGAGGAATCCCTTGCACGACAAAGGAACAAAATGATGGACACATTGCACAGATCCTTCGACAGCTGCCCATAGGAGTCACATCTTCATCAAGCATCCATGAAACCTCCTTCAAGGTACAAGTAACTTTCTATATTCCGTTATTTGAAGGAATGATAGATGCATATGTTGTAGATAAATGGTTGAATCTTCTCGAAGGGTATTTTTCGGTACACAATTTTTCTGATAGGGAAAAGATTACTTTTGCAATCCTTAAGGTCATCCCCCATGTTAAGGACTGGTGGGATACTTGGTCTGAGTAAAGCGCCATAGAGGAATCTGCAATATTTGTGGTCTCCCCCACATGAGATTCCTTCAGGAATTCCATTAAAGAACAATACTACCCTATTGGAAGCTACGAGGACCAGTACACAATATGGACCATGCTGTGTTAGGAAAGGGACTAGACAAAACCAGATTTCACCAATATTTTCCATACCCTATGCATCAAATTGGGTATCAAATACTATAAATGACATATTGTGCTCAGATATCGTGGTTTTCTACATAGATACATTCAAACAAAAATGGATTTTTTGGACATCACATCATTAGGTGTGGCTTGTAGATAGGTTGTCAAGATCGAGCATAAATTTAAGCAGAAGAGGGGAGAGTTTGGATTTGCAAACTCCTCACAGTCAAAGCAGGGCAAAGGCGGTCACAACCCACAAATAAAGGGAAAGAGAAAATATGGCCATTCTCAGGACAACACGCCCAAGCCACAACCTGTTGACGGGCGAAATTGACCGCTCGTCAACTGGAAGAGTGAGTCCAGTCCGGGGTTGTCTAATTAACCCAATCAGTTTGAATTGACTCACCCTGACGGGTTTAATGGCTCTGTTGGAAAATCTAAAGTCCTAAGGGAAGCAAAAAACAACTAAAAGAAATGTAATAACTTACTAAATAATAATCACTGAAATATATATGTACATCTAAATATATATATATACAACTTATCTAAGTAATATTTATAAATAGTTCTATTTATCATATATACAATATATACAAATCACGATTTTTAATCTAAACTCATAAAAATCGAATGTAAATTGGTTCTTTTAACAACAGTAATAAAGTAAGCGAAAATACTATTTATTTTTTATTTGTTTTCTTGTATGTATATATTCATAAAATCAAATATTAAACTACTTAATTAGACAGAAAGATATAGATAGTGGAAATCATTCTATATATAAAAACTTCTATAATAAGCAAGAAAACGAAATAAAATAACAGACTAACCTATTAATGCATCCAACATCTGTACAATAGAGAGTATCTAGTTGCCTTTATCCGAGAAGTAAACCTGCAATGAATCTTAATATTGCTCTGAATAAATGTGAAACAATATTTTGGAGATTGAGTTTTGATAACAGAACATATTATGGAGACAGTCACAGTGATCTTATGATTTACAAGTAACTACATTGAGATAAATCTTCTTGTAAGAACTTGTATCTAAACATTCAACAAAAAATTAGAGATAAATCTCATAAAATGAATTGAATTGATGATCACCCTATATTATATCTGAAAGATGACATATGGACAACATGTAAAACAAAAACGAATTATCTCAAGTTATAATAAATCATGAAGACAAAGGCTATCACCATCTATTATCACATTGAAATAAACAGAACTTAAACTAAAACATGATACACAAAAGCTAAAGCTGTAATATGCAATATGTTTCATTCAAGTCTGCGTGTAATTGTCCATACTCCATTCCCAGGCCAAGATGCCTTTGTTTTCCAAATACAGGGTATTTAAAGAGTTTATGAAATATGATCTTCCTATTACTTAGGATAGGATCAGATCACATGAGATCAGAATATTACAAACATAGAGGGCCTACAACCACTCATAACTGACTTGTTTGCTATTTCAAAAATTAATAAAAGTTTTTTACAAAATAAACATAAAAGAAATACTAATCATCTAAATGCAAAGTCGGACATGTTTCTCCTTAGATGATCAACATGTAGATCTACCATATCCTGAAAAAACCAAACAAGAATAAGTCAGAAGATTTCTCATAACTAAATTCTGATTGTTTATTTAAAAGAGACCTAATTTTTAGAAAAAGATAAGCTACAGATTTATGTAGCTAGTTAAAATAGTAAAAATGAAAATTAAAAAGAAATAAAATCTAATCTATTTTATTTTCAAAACATAAGCAAATCAAAAAGCATAACAACTATTTTCTACTTCAGCCATTTGCCAAAAAGACATCTAATAAATCCAAATTTATAATGGAAATTGGTTGAGTTTTTTTTTTAATGATCGTATTATCCAGCCTACTTAATCCTCTATTTTGATAGTACTCATGGTCTTTGAAAGTTGCAACAAGTTTTCACAGGCTGATGGATAAGATTGAAAATTCCACCTTGGCATACAGGTCATATTTTACCAAAAATAGACAAGAAGATTTATCATTTCAACCTTGTTGGTACCTTAAAAACTAGAACAAAGCACTGAATCCGATGCTCATAATTATAAATTTCATTCAAAAACCATCCTCGTGTAATTTAGAATGGTAAAACTTGGATCTGTGCAAAAATAATGGTTCTCTACCCTTCCCTGCGTTTCGGTGGCTAAAGAGTCATATTTCTACCCTGTAAGCCACGAACAACTCTTCTTTTGGTGGTTAAGAATAGTTGTGAAAGCATGCATAAGCCACCGAAAGTTTTTTTTTAAAACTGACTTTCAGAATTGTAAAATGCATTTTCTCTTAGCTTGTTGATCTTCAATGCTACTCCTTTAGGCCCTCTACTATATCCTCCTCCAATGCATGAAAACAGGCCCTGCCCTTTTTGCCCAGGGATTTCGAGTTGTAGCAGAGAGTAAATCTGTTATAGCTTGGTCTTTTGTGGATCAACACAATAGCAAGGTTTAACCTCTGTTCGTGATAAGACTCAGTCATTTTTCTACAGATCTTCAAGTCCATAGAGAGGAAACAAAGAAAATCCAAACGCAACAGATTTTCTAAGAGAATGCAGTTCAAAAAATGAAGCATACCTATGAAACTATATCGTTTTTGAAGAATATGTCTGCAATCAAGGTAAAACGGCTCATTTCGGTTCTGGGTTTTAAAGGGTTTTGTCTAATTATTAGCGGTTTGTTCATAATATCTTCCGCAAGATCATGTATTTGGAATGCAATCACGGGATTTAATAGACTGTAACAAGAGCGACTCAAAACAACTGTGAGTTTAGATAGTAGAGTTATGAATAGACAACAGGATTTTTGGATCTGATAGCTTAGGGTTATTGAAAAGAAAATCCATTTAATAATAAATGCAAACCCAAATGGATTGCCTAGATCATGGCATGATATCCTCATAATCATTTTTGGCAGTATTAGAAGACATCATGACGTGTGTACTTTGGCAGTTCAGAGCCTAATGAGATCGACTAGCTGTTGGAAAAAATTCTATGTTTTCAGTGGCTAACAACACCTTGCACCTACCTTTTTAACTGCCGAAACTGGAAACTTTCGACGACTTACAACCCATAAAAATTTGGCACTTAGCTGCCGAAAGTTCTTTCTTTGACCTTTTATTTTCATGAGTTCAAATCATTATTTGCCACTATTGGACCATTACTCTTGGGCTTCTTATTTAATAATTCACCAAAGTTTATAATGTTCCCAAGTAATTCAAAACTAAACCATCAAGCCATTAGAACAATAATAATTGTATTAACATAAATAAATTTGCCCAACGACCATTTAAAAGGATTTACATTTTAATTACATATGAATGATTTGTAGAAAGATGTTTCTAAGGCAAAGATCTTGAAAATGACAATCCAAATTCTAAGTTTAATTCATGCTTGCAGTCATGAATTAAAGATAGAAGAATCGAAAATCAAAAAGTAGAAAATAACGAATAAGGCTTTAGCCCAAATAGTCACAATAAACTTGTAAACATGTTTCTAGACAGGGTGATGGCAACCACTCATGAATGAAATGCCTTTCAAACATTTTATAAAAATCAAAACAAGTTTGACTGCCAACAATGGCGACGTACTGGGTGAAGCAGTTATCTCTGCATCACCGATGAGTTCAGGTTAGAAATATTGAATGGTTTCAGATCAAAGAACAACTGAAAGGTTATTTGAGCATATTTAATAATCATGACGTTGTCCAGCTTAAGATATCTTTCGTTAAGAAGAATGAAATCTGGTGACAAACTTCATAAATGAAAGCCACGACATTTAAGTTAATGGCTCCAATACTATTGACAGGATCACTGCTGCCAGCAGGCGTCTATAGCCTCGACAGGGATGTCAATTAACCCACTCTGATGTCTGTGTCCTATCCAAGAAATTTCAAATCAGAATGAAGGATTCTTATGGCCAAAAACAAGATTTATACCTGAGAATTTTCTTCTACCTGACATTGCTTCACTGCCAATGGCCTTTTCAGTACCCTGGCGAATTTCTCTTGGCATCATGCATGCATTTACCCGCTACCAGTAGACATGTTTAGTGTCCCGACGGGTTTACAAACAATTCCCATAGCTCTCTGAGAAATTATTCACATTCTGATATAGTTTTAAAGACATTCAATAGAGCGGGGTGACACTGAAAATTCTAGTTTTGACATAACTTAATATTTTCCAGGCCTTAAATTTTTCTAGATAACCTTCATCAAGATCTGAAAATAGTTTATTAACAAAACTAATTTTCAAGGATATGGAGTCATCGTTGAGTTTCTTTACTTAAAAGCAGGGACAACGTAAAGAAATTTTTAAAGATAGTTGTGATTTCTCTCAAATGCAAACTGAAACCGAGAAATCGACTCTCAAACAAAATACCATCTTTAACTAACCTACTGATCCGGATTAATTTCGGCATGAAATGAGAGCGGAGATATAATAAAAAAATGCACAGAGATATCGCGTATATCCAGTAATATAACATAAATATATCATAGATGCAACCATAAACACAGAGATACAGTAATACACGATTTCTATTAATGAAAGAAATGTACAGAGACTGTAAAAATACAGAGTGAAAGACT